>JAOWBW010003492.1:0-28338 GCA_026119855.1 Campanula takesimana
GTAAGCCAAAGGCAGCAGATCTACCCTCCCCACCTGAGCCAAGTGCAGTGCCTTCCGCCGTCTAAATATTCCGTTGGCACCACGCAACCTGGTACTTCTGTCCTCCATGATGGACTGGACTTGGAGGATGAGGATGCAGATGAGGATGAGGTTACCAAAGCTGCGCAGGCCGATGATGCTGCGCAGGGTACCCCAGTTATTGCCCCCCTCCGAAGGGGATAAAGAGGGTGTTGTGCGCTCAACGGATACGGACAGCAGCAGTGCGCACTCTCCTGCGCAGAAGTCACCTGCTGCTGATCTTATTAATCTATCTCCTCAACAGCCCTCTCATTCGCGCACTCCTACCGTTCGATCCCCTGTCAACCAACTCTCCACCAAGGCCTCCGCGCCAATTCCTCCTGCTTCATCAATTCCCGCGATCTCAACATCTTCTCTCTCCACGTCAACTGAACTGCGCCAAATTCTTCAAGCCTTGAATACTATTCAGTCAATCAACTGGCAGCGCAGTCTCAAATGGCTCACTGCTTACTTCTCAGACAATGCTTCAAGAGCAGCTTGATGCGCAGCGCATAGAGATTGCTGCCATTAAGGGGAGAGGAGTACAACAAAGGCAGGTCCAAGTACCTCCGCCGGCCCCTCCGCGCAAAAATCCCCGATGCTATAGATCAGATGATTTTGGACTCACTGAAGTCAATTGCTGGATGCTCGAAGATGTTTGCACCTACACCGCGATTAATGACGGGTTTGTAGGATTGCTGAAACGTCTGCGCAAGAGTCTAGCAGATGGCCTACATGAAGGCTTTGCGGAATTGAAGCACAGATCTTGGAGAAGACTATGCAAGGTGGTTCTGCGCAAGCTAGTGCGCTAACATGGAAAGTGTCAGGGAGTGCATTACTCAAGCGATGACTGATTTCGCTGATGGGTTCAATGCTAGGATGGATCAAGCAATGTTCGACATTCAAGCCAGCGTGAACACTCATCGACATTCAAAGATAATATCCCAAGTATTCAAGTTTTCTTTGAATATTGAAAACCCAGATACTCATATCTTCATCATCTCCTTAGCAAACCCAGAGTTCTTCATCAAAGCTTCAAGCCTTCAAATCATCACAACTCAGCCTTGCACAGAAAGTAATCATTTGCTCACCATCACTTAGATATTTTGAGCTCTTGATTTCTTTCCACACTACACACCCGGAGTATATTTTCTTATAGATTATATACCTCGAAAACACAGGTTGTTATAATAGCATTGTTAGGTTAGATTGTTTATTTAGAGTTTGGATTCTTTTGTAATCTTGTAAAAACTCCTCTAAATCAATACAAGTCTAGTAGCTATTAGAAAATCCTAGGCTAACCACCTAGGTAGAGGACGTAGTTCTTTCAAGAACGAACCTCTTCAAATTGTGTGTCCTTGATCTTTATTTTCTTTCTTGTCATTTACATTTATGAGCTTTATTTACTTTCATGTGAAATGACTTGATAAATGATTTGCATACTTTTTGATACTTCAGTTGTGCCCTGTCAGTTGCATCATTCCTTTTCAACCACTTAAACCGCCCATATTCTTTATAATTCAGTTTGGACAAAACCGCAAAACTCCGCTGTGCATTTTATCTGAGCGGTTTCTAGTGCTTTAAACCGCAATAGACCAAACTGATAAGTACTTGGTTGATTTTCAAGGGTATTTCGAAAAGATTTTAAAACCGCTATTCACCCCCCCCCTCTAGCGGTTCTATACCCTTGTTGCCCTTTGGGACCAACAAGTGGTATCAGAGCATATCCACCAAAAATTATTTTACAAGCTTAACCGCTTGGGTGCTGATCCAATGGCAAACATAAACTCCTACATGATGCAGACATCCAACTCTAATCACTTACATATTCTTAATGAAGATAGTTTCATCTTCTGGAAAGATAGATGAAGAAGCACATGATATCTGAAGATCGCAGATTATGGACTGCAATTGTTAATGGACCCTATGTCCCGATGAAGGCTAACCCTGATGCAGGTACTGCTAGACAAACTGCTGCGGAAATCAAGAAGCCGGAAGCTGAATGGACCGAAACTGATCAACGGAATGTGGACTTTGATGGAAGAGCCATGTACAATGCTTGTATCAGCTATTGATCTAAGAACTCACTCAAAGGTTCTAGATTGCAATACCGCAAAGGAAACATGGGATGGCATCATTGATTTTCTGGAAGGAGATGCCGACACCAAGAAGAACCGCCTCTACCAACAGAGAAGGCTCTTTGATTACTTTGTCAAAGACCCAAAGGAATCTCTTCGCCAATGCTATGAGCTGTTCGTGGAAATTGTCAATGTATGTTTCTCTCTAGGGCACAAGTATTCCAATACTGACCTGAACATGAGATTCATGCAATCTCTTGGTAGCAAATGGCTGATCAAACTACCAACATTGAAGACAACAAAGATCTGGAAGCTCTTGATCTTCGTCATCTTTATGCCATGCTAAGGGTATTTGAATTCAAGCTTGAGGAAGCTCATGAAACCGAAAACAGATTCAAGTCTCTTTCTCTTGCCGCTTTCAATAATGCCACATCTCCAGTTTACAATCCAGATCACCATCAAACCGCATCCAATACTCATTTACAAACCGCTTCTTTTGATCCAAATATTCCAAGATATATTTCTCAAACCACACCTCCAGAGTATTACCAACCGCCTCATCAACCTTACCCTCAACATCATCAACCCTATTCTCAACCTCAGCATTCTCATCAATCCTACACTCCATCTCAAAATCCCAAAGTGTAGCATCTAGTTCTACACAAGTTGACTTTGATGACATGGATGATGATGAGTTTGCTCTCTATGTGAAAAACTACACCAGTTCAGAAAGAACAGAGCTCAATCTCAGTCAGGCGGCCCTGCAAAGTTTGTCCCTCCAACCAGATTCAACAAAGCAGCTGATGCTAAGAAAAGGGATGATCTTGTTTGTTACAACTGCAGACAACCAGGTCATTTTGCCTCCAGTTGTCCCAAACCGCGCTATGAAGCCGCTCCTGCCAAGAAACCGTTCAACAGAAGTTTTTCAAGAGAAGAGGAATGGTTGCTGAACAAGGAGAACAACCATTAACATGGATGGGTTCTGATACAGATGATAGTGATGAAGATGAAGGAGTTGCAAATCTTTGCCTAATGAGATTTGAAGAAAAGGTTGAAATTGACGAAAGCTTTCCACTGCCACTCCATCAAATGAAGTCAGTTTCACCAAAAACTCCTGAAGCTAAACAAGGCAAAACTCCTACTTCACCAAACTACTCTCCTGAGGATCAAACCGAACAAAGCCATGATGACCAGGTACTTGAACGTGCTAATGTCATTTGTCAACAACACAATGTGCTTAAAAAGGCATATAAATTAATGGCTGCGGAACTTGAATATTCCCAAAAAGAATGCAAGTCCCATAAGGAGGAGATTGAAAAACTCAAGCTCCAAATTGTGGGATAGCTTCTGTTGTGGAAGAAAACCGCTACCTTAAGGACAGAACCGAGGTTGTTAACACCCGAATCCATGATCTTACTACACAAAGGGATGAACTTCAAAAAGTGACCGATGTGTGGACTAAGTCTGGAGTCACCATGGAACAAATCGTTAATTCACAAATTCTCTCTAAGGAGAAAAGTGGATTAGGATTTAAAACTGATGATGGGTGTAAGTGTCCTTGTCTTTGTGATGAAGGTGGTGTGAAACCAACTGAACAAACCAAAGAAATTCCTAAGGTGAATCATGCTGGTAAAAAGGACTCAACACAAGAAATTATAAAGCAAATTATTTCTATGAGTATCCTAAAAACCAGACTGGGAGAGATCCAAAGTGAAAGAGAAATCCACAGCGGCTGAGGCAACCAAGGAAGTATTGAGTGATGAAACCGCTCCTAGTCGGTTTTAGGAATATCCTGTTATATTTCCTAAAGCCGCACCTAAGAGAAAGGTGGAACTCAAGAAGGTTAACTTTGTTAAAGCCAAAACCGCTGACCCAGTAAAACTTATGAAACCGAAGGTCAGTAATGGGTTTGTAAAACCGCCACCACAACCTGGCTTAATTCATTGTTCTATCTGTGCCGACTTTGGTCATAGTGCTGGTCATTGTCTTTTAAGATTCACACCCAATGCCAGGGACGTAAAAATCCTAAGGTCAACAGGTGTGGGTCCCCAAAAGCTGCTAACCCTAGGACCCAAGGAATAAGGGGACCAAAACCTTTCATGTTTATTTTTCAGATTTCATGTTTTATGGCTGAAACCGCTAAGAAGAAGAAGGATCTCTGGTATTTGGATAGTGGATGCTTGTTGGGTATGCTTACTTCTTAACCCTCCTATTTTTGTTAGAAATGATTGATACCATCACCTAAGAGTATTTTATGGACTTTAGAACCCTATGTAAGAAGTTTTATAACTTCATTTTTAGCATAGTCCATTTTGTAGTATAGGCTTAGAATATAGGACTTGGAGCGAAGGAATGAAGATCTTAGCAACTGTGGTTACTGCGCAGGACTCTCTGCGCAGGACATCACTGCGCAGGTCTCCTCTGCGCAACATTCTACCTTGCACAGTTTTCAAATGCATTCAGATCACCAAACTTGGAAAGCTCTCAGAAGATGTACGCTTAGTTGCATAAACGACAAATCCTGCACAGTCAGCAGATCCAATGGTGGAGACGCGCTCAAGAGAAATATTTCAAATGAAGACAGCTATCAACCTTCTAGAAGAAGCTTTTGAATTTTGCCTTCATGCTCAGTCTCCAACGGCTCTAAAACACCTGAACACCAATCACTTTGTGCCAGGTCATCAACCTTTATCAGAGCTCCAACGGCTATAAAGGACACCTGCGCACCACTCCCATTGTGCCAGCTCATCGTCCTTGCTCAGAGCACCAACGGCTAATTTTAAGCTCTCTGCTATAAATAGCCTGCTCATCTTCATTTCCAAGTTGCTAGAGTTTGTGCTTACAAGTATTCCTGAAGTTCTGAAGTTTGCTGCTTACTATTCCCAGATTCAAGAACAACCTTCAAACCTTCATACCTTCAAACTCCTGCCCAGATCCTAAGCCTTATATCACCAGAATTCTTCGTGCTCTTCATCTCTTAGATTCATAGAGCCCAGAATTTCTGACACACACACACCTCTTGAAGCTTCGATCATATAGATTTTACTTCTTGAGAAACACCGGTTTAGTCTAGGATTTGCTCTTCATTGATTAGATTTTGATTTGAGTTTTGATTCGTTGTAATCTTGTAAAAGCTCCTCATATCAATATATATCTCATTAGAAAATCCAAGACTAACCATCTTGGTAGAGGACGTAGATCTTTCATCGATCGAACCTCTCCAAATAGCTTGTTCATTATTTCTGCTATTTACTTCCAGCTTAGTTATTTATGAATTACTGCTTTGTTTGATCTTACCAGATTGTTGCTATTGCTGCTGTGTTTGTTATTGCCTATTGCCTTAGAATCCGATTTTATCCAACAGTTTAGCCAAATCTTAGCGCGTGCGTTTTTACCCTGCGCAGTATACCCTGCGCAGTGTTGCTTTAATTTTCCGCTGTGCATTTCACACTCTCTCTGCGCGCTATACTTAGCTTATTTGAGAACTGTGCGCATAAGCCATTGATTTGCAAAAAGGGTTTGAAAAGAATTTTAAAAACGCTATTCACCCCCCCCTCTAGCATTTTTCATACCCTTGTTGCCCCTCTGGGACCAACAAGTGGTATCAGAGCAAACACCTTCATTAAACTTGCGTTGTTTATCAAGCTTAACAGCTTGGGTGCCGATTCAAGATGGCTTCAAAATCTTGGGCAATGGCTAACTATTCACATGTCCCAGTGCTGAATGAAGATCACTTCGAAATCTGGAAGCACTGCATGCTCACTCATTTTTCTTCTATCGACGAGATCCTCCACGACATCGTTCTTGAAGGACCCTACATTCCTATGAAGGCTAATCCTGATGCTGCTACAAATAAGGAGAATCCTACCATCAAGAAAAACAAGGAGGAATGGACTGACGAAGAAAAGAAATGGGTTGGATATGATGGAAGAGCAAGGAACATCATTCTTAGCACTCTAGACCTCTCCACGCACAATCAAATTGTAAGCGGTGGAACTGCAAAGGAACTATGGGATGCTATTGAAGGATATGTAAATGGAGACAAAGTAAGCAAGGAAAACAAAAGATTTGTGGTGCAAAGAAAATTCAACTGCTTCATGAGAAAAGATGGTGAAACCTTGAGACAAACCTATGATCGCTTCTGTGCTGTTGTAAACTCTTGTAAATCTCTTGGAACTACTTTCACTAATAAAGAAGTCAATTCTCAATTCTTAGATGCGCTAGGTTCCAGATATGTGCACAAAGCAAGTCATCTGGAAGATTCTGGATTTCTAGATACTTGGCCTCTGCGCAGCTTATACGCTAACTTAAAAGTGTATGAGCTAAAGCTTGATCGAATCGACGAAACTGAAGGCAAAGGAAAGCTTGTTTCCTATGTTGCGCAAAAGGAACCTGCGCCTACTCAAACCTCAGACAAAGTCTCTACTTCCTCTTTACTCGAAATGGATGATGGTGATTTCGCTATGTTCGTTAAGCGATTCCAAAAATTCAGGAAATTCTCTAAACCTGGATCCTCTAGCAAACCACCTGCTAAATTCTCTCGTGGCAGAGACTCAAAGAAAGATGAAGAATTGGTCTGCTACAACTGCAGAAAGCCCGGTCATTTTGCTTCAAAATGTCCCACTCCAAAATATGAGTACATGAAGAGGAATATTGCGCAAAGATCATCAAGGCAGCGCGGGATGATTGCTGAAGAAGACTGCGCAGAAAAGGAACTGAAGACTTGGATAGAGACTGACACTGAAGACAGTGATGATGATGACTCTGAGGATGGACTGCTCTGCTTGATGGCAAATGCTGATGCTGATAGCGATTCAGACAATGATCAAGATGCGGACACAAAGACTGAGCCAAGAACAAAGAAGAAAGGTCCCACTATCACTGAACTGGTGGAAATGGGACATCTGACTCCAAGCAGACAGAATGGCAAGTACTTGTTTGCCAGAGCAGACCTATCAAAGAAATTTGTAGCTGCACCCTCACGCAAAAATCTCTTGAAATTCCTGCTGAAATTGTAATAGAAAAGAATGACTCTGCTGCTGAGCGCGAGTCTATTTTTCAGCAAGCTGAAAAGGTAATCAAGAAATTTAACTCTATGAAAGAAGCAGTGGATTTATCAATTGGAGAAATTTCACAGCTTAAGACGGAGAAAACTCTTTTAAAATCTGAGATCACCCTCCTTAAGGAGCAGATTAAAAGCATGACTCCTCTTACTGAAAAGAACCGTTTTCTCACAGATCAAAATGAGCTATTTAAAGTAAGAAACGAAGAATTGGCTGCTCAAGTAGCTGATCTCACAAAGATCACTAATGAGTGGACCAAATCTCGTGTCACTATGGACCAAATTCTAGAATCCCAAAAAGCTAGTGGAGACAAGGAAGGCTTGGGATTCTCAACTAGTGATAACTTTAAATGCGCAGTTTGCTCTGAAAAGGAAAAGAAATTTACACCACAGCAAACTATTGAAATTCCTAAAGCAAAGCATTCTGCTTCAATGGGTAAAGGACAGGAGAAAGTCCAGAGACTAAATTTCCATTATGTCTACCCAAAGAAGCAAACTGGAAAAGCCAAGGGTAAGGCTAAAGTTGAACCTGCGCATGACAACTCATATTCTGACTATGGTTGCGCTTCAACCTCGAATGTCAAAACTGCGCAAAAGGGTCATGCGCATGAAAGCCATGCGCCCCAACGCCAGATGCGCATTCTTAAGAAAAGCGCACCCAAACCTCAAAAAATGATATTTGTCAAAGCAAGTTCATCTGCTCCAGTAAAGAATGCTGCGCCAAAGAAAAGTAAAGAGTTTGTAAAAACCCAATCTATAAGTGGATTTCATCATTGTGTTGTGTGTGATGGTTTAGGTCACAAGGCTGCAGAATGCCTTTTGCGATTTGCTCCTAATGCCAAGGGACGTAAAAATCCTAAGGTCAGACAGGAGTGGGTTGTCAAAAGTTGCTAACTCTAGGACCCAAGAATAAAGGGGACCTGCGTTCTTAATGTCTATCTTTCAGGTCTCCTGCTTTACTGCGCACTCTTCACAACCTAAAGCGCATATATGGTATCTCGACAGTGGATGTTCTAGACACATGACTGGAGATGTCACAGCTCTTGAAGATGTGCATGAAGGAAGAGGTCCCTCAGTAACTTTTGGTGATAACAACAAAGGGCACATAGTTGGATATGGAAGAATCAGAAAAGATAAAGTGTGCATTGAGAAAGTTGCACTCGTAGAAGGACTCAAGCACAACCTGCTATCCATATCTCAATTCTGCGACAAAGGTTTGGAATGTCATTTCACTGCTACGCACTGCTACATCAAAGATGGCATATCCGGACTAACTTTGCTCACAGGGACTCGTAAGACTAATGTTTACATTATTGATCTTACTGCTATAAATTCTATCACTAATCTCTGTTTTGTAGCAAAGAATGTTAGTGAAAGCAGCTGGCTATGGCATAAGCGCTTAAGTCATTTGAACTTCAAATATTTGGCCAAGCTTGGAAGGGAAAATCTTGTCAAAGGACTTCCCAAAGTAGCTGACCATCATGATAGAAAATGCGCAGCATGCCAGCTCGGTAAACAACCTAAGCAGTCTTTCTCCAGCAAGATTGCTTCCTCAACTTCCAAATGTTTACAACTGCTACACATGGATCTGTTTGGACCGGTCACCACCGCAAGCATTGGAGGAAACAAATATACCTTAGTCGTGGTGGATGACTACTCAAGATACACATGGGTCGAAATGATGATATCCAAAGATGACTGCTATGATATCTTGACTGCGCTATTTCGAAAGCTCCAAACTCAAAAAGAAGACGACATCGTGAGTGTTCGATCAGACAATGGAACTGAATTCAAGAATAACGGTGTTGCTCAATACTGCGATGACCATGGAATTGATCACAATTTCTCTGCTGCTGGAGTTCCTCAACAAAATGGCGTTGTGGAAAGAAAGAATCGCACGTTGATTGAGGCTGGAAAAACAATGATAGCAGAAGCTAAGCTTCCAAAGTATTTCTGGGGAGAAGCTGTCAACACTGCTTGCTTTACTCAGAATAGATCCCTCATCAACAAAGCCTACAACAAGACTCCATATGAGCTATGGAGAGGAAGAGCGCCCAACATTGCTTTCTTCAAGATCTTTGGCTGCAAATGCTATATCCTCTACAATGGCAAAGATCATAGAGGTAAATTCGACGCCAAAGCTGATGAAGGTATTTTCGTTGGGTATGCCAAACATTCTAAAGCTTTTCGTGTTTTTAATAGAACTACTCTAGTAATTGTAGAATCTGTACATGTTACTTTTGATGAGCATCCTCTCCTTGAGCCACATTTGGCTCCAAATGATTCTGATGATTCTGCGGAGCATGTTGAGACAGGTACGCAGCCTCAAACTACACCTGCGCAGAATGTTGATCAAGAAAATCAAAACCAGAATCAAGCAAGTCCATCGCATGCGCATACACCCGATGCTGCGCCAGAAGTGACAACTCCTGATGCGCAAACTCCACCTCCTGCGCATGATGTTTCTCCACTTCAGCAAATCACTTTCGATGACCTTGATGCTGGAGCAAATGAAGTACCCATTGAAGATCTTCGTATTCCTACCACTCAACCTAACTTACCTCCCGAGGTTCGTGAAGTTAGAGATCATCCAACTTCAAACATCATTGGTGATCTCAATGTAGGGGTTCGTACTAGGAGAGCATCAAACTTTGATGATGAATATCACTCCTTTATCTCACAAATCGAACCAAAGAAGATTGATGAAGCGCTCCAAGATTCAAGCTGGGTTACTGCTATGCAAGAAGAGCTTAACCAATTTGAGCGCTGCAAGGTTTGGACTTTGGTACCCAAACCCCATAACCAAGGAGTTATCGGTACAAAATGGGTATTCAGAAACAAGATGGATGAGAATGGAAGCATCACCAGAAACAAAGCAAGGCTGGTTGCGCAAGGCTATAGGCAAGAGGAAGGAATCGACTACGACGAAACATTTGCGCCTGTAGCAAGACTTGAAGCTATAAGAATTTTCTTAGCTTATGCATCTCACAAGAAATTCAAGCTTTATCAAATGGATGTGAAAAGCGCATTTCTCAACGGCGAACTCCAAGAGACGGTCTACGTAGCACAACCTCCCGGTTTCGAAGATAGCAAATTTCCAAATCACGTCTTCAAACTTCAAAAAGCTTTGTATGGACTTAAGCAAGATCCAAGAGCATGGTACGATACCCTATCAAAATTCCTGCTAGAGAAAGGCTTTAAGCGCGGTAAAATCGACACAACTCTTTTTATTGCTCAGTATAATGATCATTCTTTACTTGTTCAAATTTATGTCGATGATATTATATTTGGTTCTACTAATGAGTTACTTTGTAAGCGCTTCGAGAAGCTCATGAAAAGCAAGTTTGAAATGAGCATGATGGGAGAACTCACTTTCTTCCTCGGGCTTCAAATCAAACAATTGAATGATGGCATCTTCATAAATCAAGCCAAATACACAAGGGACTTAATCAAGAAATTTGGACTTGAAAATGCTAAAGCATACGACACTCCAATGGCCACTGGCAATAAGCTTGACAAAGACTTAAAAGGTAAGAAAGTTGATCAAACTTTATATCGAGGTATGATTGGCTCTCTTCTTTATCTTACTGCAAGTAGGCCAGATATTATGTTTAGTGTTTGTGTCTGTGCGCGCTATCAAGCGGACCCTAGAGAAGCGCACTTAGCTGCTGTTAAACGCATTATTCGTTATCTTTCTGGAACTGTTAACCTTGGACTTTGGTACACCAAAGATTCGAATTTCGATATGCTAGGTTATTCAGACGCAGACTACGCAGCATGCACAATAGACAGGAAGAGCACAAGTGGGACTTGTCATTTCCTTGGAAATCGACTTGTTGCGTGGGCAAGCAAGAAACAAGCTGCTGTGTCCATTTCCACTACTGAAGCTGAATACATTGCTGCTGGAAGCTGCTGCTGTCAAATCCTTTGGATGAAGCAACAACTAGTGGACTACGGAATTAATGAAGGGAATTGTCCAATTTTCTGCGATAATATGTCCACTATAGCAGTATCAAACAATCCCGTTATGCATTCAAAGACAAAGCACATCGACATCAAATATCATTTTCTCAAGGACCACGTGGAAAAAGGAAACATTCATTTAGAGCACGTGGGCACAGATAATCAAATTGCTGATATCCTCACAAAGGCTCTTGATGCAAAGAGATTCATCTTCTTGAGAGGAGAAATGGGTATGCTAGAACTCAGATAATTTGTCCATATGATTTGTTATTACTAACAATCTTGTGTTTGGTTGATAAGTATTCGTATAGGTAAAATTTCGTGCATATAGGCAACTCCTGCGCAACATTGTACTGCGCAGTAATTCATTTGCGCATGAAACTAGTGAGATTTAAAGAATCTATTACGCTACCTAAAGCTCTGCGCATGACTTTAACATGCGCAATTCTTCGTGGATCGCAGGTAAGTACTCTATTCATTAGAAATTACACATAGGTCCCTGACTGAAAAGTCAACGCTAATTCACAAGGGTACTTGTGTATTTAAAATTTTCCCGCGCATTTAATTTATGAACCTTTTTGGGAAATTACTATTTTACCCCTGCGCATATCCCAGTGTCATCAATGCAAACTGCGATTGTGACAGCGCCTGGTTTCGAATGTCTGTTCACCATTAATGAGGAAGGTGATGCGACATCCGTCAGTCACTTTTTCGCTGACACACGCGCGCACAAAGACTGCGCACGCGCTTTCCCCATTCGGCCACGTCACCCCGCTAACGTGCGCCCGTCCTTTCTCTAATTCCGCATTTATGAGGAAGTTGACCCGACTTGACCGACCTAGAACTTCTCACTCACGCGCGCGATAGGCCTGCGCACGCGCGCATCCGGTTGGTCCACGTCATCGCAGCACGTGTCCCACTTCTGCGAATCACATCGCTACCCCTGCGCTGACGTCACGCATTTTCCTTTTCTGGATAAAAACAACCTACCCTCTCTTTCTCTCTCTTCTACTTTCAATCTCTTTCACCAAATCTCTCTTTTCTCTCTTGTTTCTTACCAACTTCCAAAGTTTCCCCTTTCAATCATTTTCTCCTTCTCTGAAATCTCTCTTGCTTCTCCAAAGCTTTCCTTTTCTTCTTAGTTGACCATCCTCAACCCTTTCTCTCTCTTCTCCGTCTATACTTTTCTTCTATAAATGGCTCCCCGAAAATCGAAAGCAAAGGTAGTTGAGGTCCATGAACCGGTCGTTGAGGTTCCAGTCGAAGAAACCAAACCCGTCGACGATATGGTAAGAACTTCTGATCCTCAAAACTCAGTTTATTCATTAACCGCCATTGTTGGTATTTCGAGTTCTTGAAACTCCCTTTTTCGATTTCTCTCTTTTCTGTTAATCATTTTTGAAATCGTTTGGTGTTTTGGGTTCGTCTCTCTCTGATCTACTCCTTTATATACTTTATTTTATGATCAATGCTTTTGTTAATCGCTCTCTGCAAACTTTTTGGTCCGAAAACCTCCTGAGCAGACGAACAGTTATTCTTGATTTCTGGGCTTATTTTGTTGTTGTTGACTTTCATACTTGCTTGGTTGTTTTCGTCTCAGTTATGCGGTCATTTTGACATGCTTTTTGTTCATTTTGGTCAATCTTTGATTTTTAGTGTTCATGGTGTTCTCGTCCATGAACAGTCATTTCAAGTTCTTATTCTTTAAACATGCTTTGGATTGCTTAATTTTCTTCAAGTGTTTATGATTTTGCGCATTCTTTACATCTTGTATGGTGTTTCTGCGCATCAGTTTCTTTGCGCTATCTGCGCATGCGCAAAGCACCATGCGCAATAATATTTGTCTAAACTATTTCTTGTCTGGCGCAGAACTCTTTCTACTTTCTACAAGGATGGGAGTTAGATATTGCTGCGCTACAAAAAGACGCAGTAGGACGCAAAATCATCAATCTTATGGACGTTTCTGGAATTCTTCCTCTCTTCACATTGGATCAGGACTTCTATGTCCCTTCTTTGGTGGATGAATTTTTCGAGAGCGCAGAGCGTGTGGTCATGACGCACAAGCACACCAGGGAAAAGATCGATGTGATCCGCTCCATTGTTCAGAACTACTCAGTGCGCATTGTTCCTTCGTCACTGAAGAAGCTGTGCGGTTTCAACGTAGATGATGCGCCGGAAGCTTATTCTGAAGCTAAACAGAACAAACTAGCGCAGAAATTGGTTGGGGAACCCACTCTTGTGAAGAAGTGGAGTGTCCATGATCGCAAGGAGTTTGGTGAGGTGATGTATCACCTGTGCACCATCATTGGCGATTCTGTGAACTGCAAGAATGGAAATAAGGGCAAGTTCATTTCCAAGCAGTGGGCTTACTGCGCTGCCGTCTACAACGGCGATGCCTTAGATTGGTCTTCAGTTCTGTTTGATGAACTTTGGGACGCTTCTGATAGCTACGACAAGCGCATGGACAAAAAGGTAGCCAAATACAGAACTCACTGTAGGCTCCTTTCCAAGTATCTGATGAATATCGCTGAGCTGCGCACCTTCGTACAGAAGCGCCCAGACCTGAAGGTCCCTTGCTCCAAAACATACTCTCTTTCTCATCTATATTCACTGCGCAATGAGATTGGCCGCAGTGAGTATCGCAAGATCTGGAACAAGGATGAGAGCCCCAACAAGGAGGCATGGGTTGATAGTGATAGTGATGATGATCTTGAAGAAGCCCCTCAACCCAAGTCGAAGAAAGCTGCTGCGCAGCCCTCTAAGGCCTCTGCGCCTGATATGCCTGAAACGGCAGCTGCGCAAGCAAAGCGCAAGGGAAAAGGTATTGCAGAACCTGCGCCCGAAAAAGTTAAGGTGATTCCTGATGTCAGATCTACTGCTGGCATCAAAATCAGGACAGATGCGCCCGCTCCTCCTGCCCCCAAACCTTCGAAGAAGCGCAAGGATCCTCCTGCGCCCACTCCTGCGCCATCAAAGAAAAAGTCTGCATTCACCAGACTTCCCCCTGGTACTGCTGCTCCTATTGCCGAAGAAGACAGCGAGTCTCGTATGGATGAGACTGCTGCTGAAGATGAGGCTGCGGATGATACCGCGCAGGGGGAGCAGGATCCCAAGGTTGCTGCAAAACCTACTGCTGCTCAGGGAAGCGCAGAAAACGATGATTGGATGGATGCCGCGTTCCCTGACCCTACACCGACAAAGGCCCCTGCTGCTGCGCCGGCTGAGGATGTTCCTGTTCGAACTCCGCGCAAGAAACAGACTGTGCGCAGCACTGCTAAGGGTAAGCCAAAGGCAGCAGATCTACCCTCCCCACCTGAGCCAAGTGCAAGTGCCTTCCGCCGTCTAAATATTCCGGTTGGCACCACGCAACCTGGTACTTCTGTCCTCCATGATGGACTGGACTTGGAGGATGAGGATGCAGATGAGGATGAGGTTACCAAAGCTGCGCAGGCCGATGATGCTGCGCAGGGTACCCCAGTTATTGCCCCCTCCGAAGGGGATAAAGAGGGTGTTGTGCGCTCAACGGATACGGACAGCAGCAGTGCGCACTCTCCTGCGCAGAAGTCACCTGCTGCTGATCTTATTAATCTATCTCCTCAACAGCCCTCTCATTCGCGCACTCCTCCGTTCGATCCCCTGTCAACCAACTCTCCACCAAAGGCCTCCGCGCCAATTCCTCCTGCTTCATCAATTCCCGCGATCTCAACATCTTCTCTCTCCACGTCAACTGAACTGCGCCAAATTCTTCAAGCCTTGAATACTATTCAGGTCAATCAACTGGCAGCGCAGTCTCAAATGGCTCAACTGCTTACTTCTCAGACAATGCTTCAAGAGCAGCTTGATGCGCAGCGCATAGAGATTGCTGCCATTAAGGGGGAGAGGAGTACAACAAAGGCAGGTCCAAGTACCTCCGCCGGCCCCTCCGCGCAGAAAATCCCCGATGCTATAGATCAGATGATTTTGGACTCACTGAAGTCAATTGCTGGGATGCTCGAAGATGTTTGCACCTACACCGCGATTAATGACGGGTTTGTAGGATTGCTGAAACGTCTGCGCAAGAGTCTAGCAGATGGCCTACATGAAGGCTTTGCGGAAATTGAAGCACAGATCTTGGAGAAGACTATGCAAGGTGGTTCTGCGCAAGCTAGTGCGCTCAACATGGAAAGTGTCAGGGAGTGCATTACTCAAGCGATGACTGATTTCGCTGATGGGTTCAATGCTAGGATGGATCAAGCAATGTTCGACATTCAAGCCAGCGTGAACACTCATCGACATTCAAAGATAATATCCCAAGTATTCAAGTTTTCTTTGAATATTGAAAACCCAGATACTCATATCTTCATCATCTCCTTAGCAAACCCAGAGTTCTTCATCAAAGCTTCAAGCCTTCAAATCATCACAACTCAGCCTTGCACAGAAAGTAATCATTTGCTCACCATCACTTAGATATTTTGAGCTCTTGATTTCTTTCCACACTACACACCCGGAGTATATTTTCTTATAGATTATATACCTCGAAAACACAGGTTGTTATAATAGCATTGTTAGGTTAGATTGTTTATTTAGAGTTTGGATTCTTTTGTAATCTTGTAAAAACTCCTCTAAATCAATACAAGTCTAGTAGCTATTAGAAAATCCTAGGCTAACCACCTAGGTAGAGGACGTAGTTCTTTCAAGAACGAACCTCTTCAAATTGTGTGTCCTTGATCTTTATTTTCTTTCTTGTCATTTACATTTATGAGCTTTATTTACTTTCATGTGAAATGACTTGATAAATGATTTGCATACTTTTGTGATACTTCAGTTGTGCCCTGTCAGTTGCATCATTCCTTTTCAACCACTTAAACCGCCCATATTCTTTATAATTCAGTTTGGACAAAACCGCAAAACTCCGCTGTGCATTTTATCTGAGCGGTTCTAGTGCTTTAAACCGCAATAGACCAAACTGATAAGTACTTGGTTGATTTTCAAGGGTATTTCGAAAAAGATTTTAAAACCGCTATTCACCCCCCCCCCTCTAGCGGTTCTATACCCTTGTTGCCCTTTGGGACCAACAAGTGGTATCAGAGCATATCCACCAAAAATTATTTTACAAGCTTAACCGCTTGGGTGCTGATCCAATGGCAAACATAAACTCCTACATGATGCAGACATCCAACTCTAATCACTTACATATTCTTAATGAAGATAGTTTCATCTTCTGGAAAGATAGGATGAAGAAGCACATGATATCTGAAGATCGCAGATTATGGACTGCAATTGTTAATGGACCCTATGTCCCGATGAAGGCTAACCCTGATGCAGGTACTGCTAGACAAACTGCGGAAATCAAGAAGCCGGAAGCTGAATGGACCGAAACTGATCAACGGAATGTGGACTTTGATGGAAGAGCCATGTACAAGCTTGTATCAGCTATTGATCTAAGAACTCACTCAAAGGTTCTAGATTGCAATACCGCAAAGGAAACATGGGATGGCATCATTGATTTTCTGGAAGGAGATGCCGACACCAAGAAGAACCGCCTCTACCAACAGAGAAGGCTCTTTGATTACTTTGTCAAAGACCCAAAGGAATCTCTTCGCCAATGCTATGAGCTGTTCGTGGAAATTGTCAATGTATGTTTCTCTCTAGGGCACAAGTATTCCAATACTGACCTGAACATGAGATTCATGCAATCTCTTGGTAGCAAATGGCTGATCAAAACTACCAACATTGAAGACAACAAAGATCTGGAAGCTCTTGATCTTCGTCATCTTTATGCCATGCTAAGGGTATTTGAATTCAAGCTTGAGGAAGCTCATGAAACCGAAAACAGATTCAAGTCTCTTTCTCTTGCCGCTTTCAATAATGCCACATCTCCAGTTTACAATCCAGATCACCATCAAACCGCATCCAATACTCATTTACAAACCGCTTCTTTTGATCCAAATATTCTAAGATATATTTCTCAAACCACACCTCCAGAGTATTACCAACCGCCTCATCAACCTTACCCTCAACATCATCAACCCTATTCTCAACCTCAGCATTCTCATCAATCCTACACTCCATCTCAAAATTCCCAAAGTGTAGCATCTAGTTCTACACAAGTTGACTTTGATGACATGGATGATGATGAGTTTGCTCTCTATGTGAAAAACTACACCAAGTTCAGAAAGAACAGAGCTCAATCTCAGTCAGGCGGCCCTGCAAAGTTTGTCCCTCCAACCAGATTCAACAAAGCAGCTGATGCTAAGAAAAGGGATGATCTTGTTTGTTACAACTGCAGACAACCAGGTCATTTTGCCTCCAGTTGTCCCAAACCGCGCTATGAAGCCGCTCCTGCCAAGAAACCGTTCAACAAGAAGTTTTTCAAGAGAAGAGGAATGGTTGCTGAACAAGGAGAACAACCATTAACATGGATGGGTTCTGATACAGATGATAGTGATGAAGATGAAGGAGTTGCAAATCTTTCCCTAATGAGATTTGAAGAAAAGGTTGAAATTGACGAAAGCTTTCCACTGCCACTCCATCAAATGAAGTCAGTTTCACCAAAAACTCCTGAAGCTAAACAAGGCAAAACTCCTACTTCACCAAACTACTCTCCTGAGGATCAAACCGAACAAAGCCATGATGACCAGGTACTTGAACGTGCTAATGTCATTTGTCAACAACACAATGTGCTTAAAAAGGCATATAAATTAATGGCTGCGGAACTTGAATATTCCCAAAAAGAATGCAAGTCCCATAAGGAGGAGATTGAAAAACTCAAGCTCCAAATTGTTGGGATAGCTTCTGTTGTGGAAGAAAACCGCTACCTTAAGGACAGAACCGAGGTTGTTAACACCCGAATCCATGATCTTACTACACAAAGGGATGAACTTCAAAAAGTGACCGATGTGTGGACTAAGTCTGGAGTCACCATGGAACAAATCGTTAATTCACAAATTCTCTCTAAGGAGAAAAGTGGATTAGGATTTAAAACTGATGATGGGTGTAAGTGTCCTTGTCTTTGTGATGAAGGTGGTGTGAAACCAACTGAACAAACCAAAGAAATTCCTAAGGTGAATCATGCTGGTAAAAAGGACTCAACACAAGAAATTATAAAGCAAAATTATTTCTATGAGTATCCTAAAAACCAGACTGGGAGAGATCCAAAGTGGAAAGAGAAATCCACAGCGGCTGAGGCAACCAAGGAAGTATTGAGTGATGAAACCGCTCCTAGTCGGTTTAAGGAATATCCTGTTATATTTCCTAAAGCCGCACCTAAGAGAAAGGTGGAACTCAAGAAGGTTAACTTTGTTAAAGCCAAAACCGCTGACCCAGTAAAATTTATGAAACCGAAGGTCAGTAATGGGTTTGTAAAACCGCCACCACAACCTGGCTTAATTCATTGTTCTATCTGTGCCGACTTTGGTCATAGTGCTGGTCATTGTCTTTTAAGATTCACACCCAATGCCAAGGGACGTAAAAATCCTAAGGTCAAACAGGTGTGGGTCCCAAAAAGCTGCTAACCCTAGGACCCAAGGAATAAGGGGGACCAAAACCTTTCATGTTTATTTTTCAGATTTCATGTTTTATGGCTGAAACCGCTAAGAAGAAGAAGGATCTCTGGTATTTGGATAGTGGATGCTTGTTGGGTATGCTTACTTCTTAACCCTCCTATTTTTGTTAGAAATGATTGATACCATCACCTAAGAGTATTTTATGGACTTTAGAACCCTATGTAAGAAGTTTTATAACTTCATTTTTAGCATAGTCCATTTTGTCGTATAGGCTTAGAATATAGGACTTGGAGCGAAGGAATGAAGATCTTAGCAACTGTGGTTACTGCGCAAGACTCTCTGCGCAGGACATCACTGCGCAGGTCTCCTCTGCGCAGCATTCTACCTTGCACAGTTTTCAAATGCATTCAGATCACCAAACTTGGAAAGCTCTCAGAAGATGTACGCTTAGTTGTGCATAAACGACAAATCCTGCACAGTCAGCAGATCCAATGGTGGAGACGTGCTCAAGAGAAATATTTCAAATGAAGACAGCTATCAACCTTCTAGAAGAAGCTTTTGAATTTTGCCTTCATGCTCAGTCTCCAACGGCTCTAAAACACCTGCGCACCAATCACTTTGTGCCAGGTCATCAACCTTGATCAGAGCTCCAACGGCTATAAAGGACACCTGCGCACCACTCCCATTGTGCCAGCTCATCGTCCTTGCTCAGAGCACCAACGGCTAATTTTAAGCTCTCTGCTATAAATAGCCTGCTCATCTTCATTTCCAAGTTGCTAGAGTTTGTGCTTACAAGTATTCCTGAAGTTCTGAAGTTTGCTGCTTACTATTCCCAGATTCAAGAACAACCTTCAAACCTTCATACCTTCAAACTCCTGCCCAGATCCTAAGCTTATATCACCAGAATTCTTCGTGCTCTTCATCTCTTAGATTCATAGAGCCCAGAATTTCTGACACACACACACCTCTTGAAGCTTCGATCATATAGATTTTACTTCTTGAGAAACACCGGT
Source organism: Campanula takesimana (assembly GCA_026119855.1). Classification (NCBI taxonomy): domain Eukaryota; kingdom Viridiplantae; phylum Streptophyta; class Magnoliopsida; order Asterales; family Campanulaceae; genus Campanula; species Campanula takesimana. Next base: position 19,658 of record JAOWBW010003492.1, read on the forward strand.
TTAGTCTAGGATTTGCTCTTCATTGATTAGATTTTTATTTGAGTTTTGATTCGTTGTAATCTTGTAAAAGCTCCTCATATCAATATATATCTCATTAGAAAATCCAAGACTAACCATCTTGGTAGAGGACGTAGATCTTTCATCGATCGAACCTCTCCAAATAGCTTGTTCATTATTTCTGCTATTTACTTCCAGCTTAGTTATTTCTGAATTACTGCTTTGTTTTATCTTACCAGATTGTTGCTATTGCTGCTGTGTTTGTTATTGCCTATTGCCTTAGAATCCAATTTTATCCAACAGTTTAGCCAAATCTTAGCGCGTGCGTTTTTACCCTGCGCAGTATACCCTGCGCAGTGTTGCTTTAATTTTCCGCTGTGCATTTCACACTCTCTCTGCGCGCTATACTTAGCTTATTTGAGAACTGTGCGCATAAGCCATTGATTTGCAAAAAGGGTTTGAAAAGAATTTTAAAAACGCTATTCACCCCCCTCTAGCATTTTTCATACCCTTGTTGCCCCTCTGGGACCAACAATGCTCACGACACATGACTGGAGATTCAGAACTACTCTGCAGTTTCATCCAAATGAAAGGTCCCCCAGTAGTGTTTGGTAACAAAAAGAAAGGAGAAACAATAGGATATGGAGCAATCAAACGAGGAAATGTGACTATTGAAAATGTGTCACTAGTAGAAGGACTCAAGCACAACCTTCTCTCCATATCTCAGTTTTGTGACAAAGGAATGAACTGCATCTTCACATCAACTAGCTGTTATATCAAAGATGCTTCCTCTGGAGTCATTCTACTGACTGGCAACAGAACAGGTGATGTTTATATAATTGATTTAAGCAATATTGTTTCTATTGCTGACCTCTGTTTTGTAGCCAAAAATATAAGTGAAAGCAGCTGGTTATGGCATAAGCGGCTCAGCCACTTGAACTTCAAGTATCTAGCAAAACTGCATAGGGATGGTCTAGTAAAAGGACTACCCAAAGTGGCTGACCATCATGATGAAAAGTGTAAAGCATGCCAGCTTGGAAAGCAGCCCAAACAGTCATTTCCTAGTAAAACCGCTCCTTCAACGAACCGCTGTTTGCAACTGCTGCACATGGACTTATTTGGACCTGTCCCAACCGCCAGTATTGGAGGAAACCGCTATACACTTATGGTGGTTGATGATTATTCAAGATACACATGGGTGGAAATGATGGCCTCTAAAGATGATACTTATGGCATCGTAACCGCTCTCTTTAGACAGCTCCAAACTCAGAAATTGGATGACATTGTTGCCGTGCGTTCAGATAATAGAACCGAATTTACAAACAATGGTGTTGCCCAATATTGTGATGATCATGGAATTGATCATAATTTCTCTGCCGCTGGAGTTCCACAACAGAATGGAGTAGTGGAAAGAAAGAACAGGACTTTGATTGAAGCCGGGAAGACTATGATTGCCGAAGCCAAGCTTCCCAAATACTTCTGGGCCGAAGCCGTCAATACCACATGCTTCACCCAAAACCGCTCCCTCATCATCAAAGTTCACAACAAAACTCCTTATGAATTGTGGAGAGGCAGATCACCCAACATTGCCTTCTTCAAAATATTTGGATGCAAGTGCTACATCTTGTACAATGGCAAAGAGCATCGAGGTAAATTGATGCTAAGGCTGATGAAGGTATTTTTGTTGGTTATTCTAAACACTCCAAAGCTTTTTGTTGTTTCAATAAGACATCTTTAAAAATTGTAGAGTCAGTCCATGTTACATTTGATGAACATGCTCTCCTTGAGCCACATATGGCTCCAAATGTTGCTAATGATTTTAGTGATTTTGAGACAGGCACTAGACATAGAGCAACTGACAACCATCCTACTCAAACCGCTTCATCCAGTTCTTCAGCCGCACCTACTCAAACCGCTGATGGTGTAACTGTTGAACCGCTGTCTTCTGACCCCATTCAAACTGTTGAACCAGTTCCAAATCTAACCTTCAATGAAGATTTCAATGATTATCAGGATGATCCTCCTCTGGAAAATCTTCAAGAAATAGTGGTTCAAGAGAACCTTCCTCCTGAAATTAATGAGCATAGAGACCATCCAACTGCCAACGTTATTGGTCCTATCAGTACTGGTGTCCAAACCAGAGGGAGTTTGACTCACAGAGATAATCACAGTTTGTTCTCAACTGCTCTGTTATCTCAAATGGAACCGAAGAAGGTAGATGAAGCTCTAAGTGATCCAAGTTGGGTAATTGCAATGCAAGAAGAGCTCAATCAGTTTGAAAGATGCAAAGTTTGGACTCTAGTTCCAAGGCCCAGTGATCATACAGTAATTGGAACAAAATGGGTGTACAGAAACAAGATGGATGAGAATGGTACAATAACAAGAAACAAAGCTAGGTTGGTTGCTCAAGGCTATAGGCAAGAAGAAGGCATAGACTATGATGAAACTTTTGCCCCTGTTGCCAGACTTGAAGCCATAAGATTGTTCCTGACCTATGCATCCTTCAAGAAATTCAAGTTATATCAAATGGATGTGAAGAGTGCATTTCTAAATGGTGAACTACAAGAAGAAGTTTATGTAGCTCAACCGCCAGGATTTGAAGACAACAAACTTCCAAATCATGTCTTCAAACTCAAAAAAGCATTGTATGGACTCAAACAAGCTCCAAGAGCATGGTATGACACTCTATCTAAATTTCTTATTGAACAAGGCTTCTCTCGAAGTAAAATTGATACAACTCTATTTATTTCCAAACACAAAAGTTATTCATTATTAGTTCAAATATATGTTGATGATATTATTTTCGGTTCTACTAATGAAACTATGTGTGTTAAGTTTGAGAAGCTAATGAAGAGCAAATTTGAAATGAGTATGATGGGAGAATTGACATTCTTTCTTGGACTCCAAGTCAAGCAATGCCATGATGGGATCTTTATCAACCAAGCCAAATACACTAAAGATTTGATAAGAAGTTCGGGCTTGAAACTGCTAAACCAGTTGATACCCCAATGCCTAAGGCCTGCAGTTTGGATCGAGATGAACATGGTAAGAAAGTTGATCAAACTCTCTACCGAGGTATGATTGTCTCTCTACTTACTTAACTGCTAGTAGGCCAGATATCATGTTAGTGTGTGTGTGTGTGCTAGATTTCAAGCTGACCCTAGAGAATCTCATCTTATTGCTGTTAAACGTATTATTAGATATTTATGTGGATCTGTTAACCTTGGACTTTGGTACTCCAAAGAATCTTCATTTGATCTATTAGGTTATTCAGATGCTGACTTTGCAGCATGTAAGATAAGCAGAAAGAGCACAAGTGGTACTTGTCAGTTCCTTGGAACGCGGCTTGTATCATGGTCCAGCAAGAAACAAGCGTCGGTTTCAGTCTCAACCGCTGAAGCTGAATATATAGCGGCTGGAAGCTGTTGCTCTCAAATTCTCTGGATGAAACAACAGTTGGAGGACTACGGGATATTTGAACAAAACTGCCCTATCTACTGTGATAGCACTGCTGCAATATCCATCTCCAACAATCCAGTTCAGCACTCAAAAACCAAGCACATCGACATAAGATATCATTTCCTCAAAGACCATGTTGAAAAGAAAAACATTTTTCTAGCAAAAGTGGGAACATATGATCAAATTGCTGACATCCTCACCAAACCGCTTGAAAATTCCAGGTTCTATCATTTACGAGGAGAAATGGGTATGTTAGAACTAACTTAAGATATCATATCTATATATTATTTTTAATATCTTTTGTTTAAGTGTTTTGGCTATGCTTAGAAAAGTCATCTAGTATGCGGTTCTATCATCATTGAAACCGCATCAATAAATGGTTCGGTACAAGATTCTCCATCAAACTGACGAGTCAAATGAATGTAATCGGTTCTTTCAAAACCGACAAGAAAGCAAGTTCATTCGGTTTAAACATATAAACCGCCATCAGATTAGAGAGACATCAGTTTCACGAAAAAACCGCTGAAGACGTAAGGTAAGTCGGTTTGCTCAATCAAACTGCTCAGGTATGAAATTTGCATTTTAGTCCCTACTTTATGTCATATCAATTATAAGGACACTTTTGCAATTTTCTCTGCCGCATTAAATTCTATGTGACGTGGGACGCCATCTGGAGATAATCGTGCGCCGTTCTCGTCGTTCCATTACCCGAGGAACAGTTAATTGAGTATAAAAGACAAAGTTCATTTCTTTTTACCTTTTTACCTTCTTCCTCATTTGCGTATTCTCTCTATCTCTCTCTCATCTGCACTCTATTCTCAATCTCAAATTTTTCATACTTCTTTGAAATTTCAAATGGCACCTAAGAAATCTTCAGACCCATCTGCTCCATCTACATCTAAAACATCAAAAGGCGATATGGTATGATTTCTTGAACCCTTCACTCTAGCATTTCATTTTTTCCGCCATTGTTGTTCTAAAAAGCTTGTTCGTATTCTCACATTTTTACTTGCTTTTTCTTTCAATTTTTGGTTGATTAAAATTTACGTATGCTCATATATGCTGGGTTTGTTGTTTATTTCATGTCTTTTGTTCAATTTTGAACAATTTTGATTTTTGGGTTTTTCGGGTGTTCATTCGTATTTATTTTGATACTATGTTCTGGGTTTATTATTTGAATTTATTATTTTAGAACTTTGTTAGTAACTGCATTTTTCGAGTCTTTTGGTATTCTTCTTTCTTAATTTGGTTAAGTTTTTGTTTTGCATGTTTATCCCCTGTTCTTCATGTTCTTCATGCATTCAAATGCTTTTTCAAATTCTTTTCATGTCTAGTTTTGGGTGTTTACTATTTTACCCCTGTTTTACTTCAACCGCTTACTTCATTGTTAGGATTCCTTTGAGCAGTTTGAATGCTTGGTTTATTCAAACTGCTTGCACCAAACTCTTACTAACTTTAACTATTTTTAGGATGACACAACTTTGTACCTGGGTCTCAGATCATCAAAGCCGAATTTGAAGCTGATGCAGTTGGAAGAAAACTGCTCACACTACTGGAATCATCAAAGCTGCTGCCCTTATTCCAGTTAGATGAACCGAAGTTTGACAAGAGGCTCTGTGCAGAATTCTTTGACAATGGGATTGTCTGTGAGGTGCCTCTGCTGAATGGTAAAGGTGAAGAGATCAGAGACTTGGAGTCTGGGGAGGTTAAGACTGAAAATGCCATCAAGTCCACTGTAAGGACAAAGGATGTGGTGTTATCTGCTTCAAAGGTTGCCATTTTGGCTGGATTGGAGAATTCTGGAATTCTTTCTATCAAACCAGAATTAATCAACAGAACTACTGAGGACTCTTGGGGGTCTCTGGCTTCAACACTAAGTCCACCCTAAGAAGGAGTTTGGAGAAGTTATGGTGATGTTATGTGATTTAGTGGATACTGGAGTGATGTGCAAGAATGGCAATCACAACAATTTCACTTCTGAGCAGTACAACTACTGCGTGGCTATCTACAAAGGGAAGAAGCTGCACTGGCCAAGGATCATCATGCAAGAAATGATCAATGCCCTCAGCCGCCACACTTCTGCCAAAGCCGTTGGTAAAACAAAGATCAGAACTCACTGCAGACTTGTAACCAAGTTCCTTCATCAGGATTCTGTTATCTTTAAGGCTTCTGTGGCCAATGAAGTTGAGTGGGTGCAACCTAATGAGAAGACCTTGTTTGGTGCTTCTAAACTTGATGCCTTCAGAACCGCGTTTGGATGGCGGTTTGCACAAGCAGTATGGTCTGCTGATCCTCTGCTTGAAGAACAGAGAGGTCCCTTTCCTGAGGCTCGGCTCAATAAGTCAGGCAAACCTTATGCCGGTGCCATAGCAGATCAAGCCGCAGCTACTAGAGCTAGAGAAGCTGATCAAACTGCCACTTTGAATAGGCTAGGAGTTAGCCTGGATGGAACTGAGGCTCCGGTTGAGAGGGAGTCTGCGGTTGAGGGGGAGCCTGCAATCCCTGCGGCTCAACCCAGGGAAACCGCGGCTCCAAGAAAGAAGAAAGCTAAAGTAACTGAATCTTCCAAACCCTCATCTATTCTTCCTCCAAAACCGACCTTACCAAAATCCTTCCTCATTCTATCCAATCCCTCTTCTGAACCGCTTCCACCGTACTCTAAACCAATTCCTTTCACAAAACCAACTCCTCCTATCCCTTCTAAACCTCAGATAAATCCCCTTTCTCCAATCAAGCCAAATGTTGAAAAATCCCTGAACTTTGCACAAGATGTAAATCTGTTGAGGAAACTGAAAGCCTCCACCTCAGAACCCAAACCTATCTCTCCTCCAAAATCCCCTCTCAAACTGCCAACTGTTCAGTTCACTGAAGAACAGTTGCAGCTAATCTTTTCTGCCCTTCCCAACCTTAAACCCTCCACTCAAACCGAGCCTGAGCAGACCAAAGTATCTGAGGCTGCGGTTCCAGTTGATCAAGCCGAGGTATCTACAAGTGCGGTTCAGCCTGAGCAAACTGATGAGTTTGAGGCTGCAGTATTTCCTGAGCAGACTGATGCGTCTGAGGCAGTTCCAGATGAACCTGAGCAAGATGAGGAAAATCTTGAGGTTCAACCGCTGAAGAAGAAGAGAAGGTTAGTGAAGAAATATGATTTTGTGGAGCACTGGCAATCAAGGCCACCTGGTGCAATGGACTTCACTGAAGCTTCAGACAAGAAAGATCATTCACCCACTGAAGGCCCATTTGAAAAGGAGTTGAGACAAAGGGCTGAAATGAGAAAGGCTGGGATAGACCCCATGATGGATGAAACCGCTACTCCTTCGTTGAAACGAACGCTAGAGTTTGACTCACCTGAACACACTCCTTCACCTTATGAATCCCCTTCACTGCCTTTTGCTTCAGCAGTTCAACCATTGGCTCAACCGCAAATGATCAACATCTCTGCCCCTTCGGTTCTGCCTGAATTCGCAGTTGCAGTTAGGTCTCCCAAACCGCGTGGTTTGAAAAGGAAGTGTGCACAGGACATAGCGGGCTACCTGAAGAAGTTTAGAGGCACTACTTCCAAAGCCAACCGCCATGGAGCCGTCATTAGAGCCGCCAACAAGCATGAAGAGCAACGGCTCAAGTCTGGCCGTCCAAACCCTTTTGCCATCTTTCCAGCCGATGAGTCTCAATCTGCTTCAGATCAACTGATTGCCTCAACTCTTGATCAAATTATTGAAGATCTGGCAGTTGAGTTCATCTTCTCTCTTTGTTCTCAATTTTTCTTTAGAATAAACTGCATTGTCTTTCCTTTTCTTTATAGATGGCAGTTCTCTCCCTTCACTTCTATTCCTCTTTTAATACCCAAATTCTTTCCATTCCCCTTCTCTTCCCTACAATTCATTGTCTATCATTCCTTTCCCTTCCTCCCCTTTTGAAACTGATCTTGTGAAGATTCAGTTTATGCTGGATTCTTTCCTTAACCAATCTGCATTTCTTTCCTCTCTGCCCTTCCTTATTGATGCCATTAAGAGGGAGAATGCTGTTGACCCTAGGATTGGGAGAATGGAATTAAGATTGAAACCCTTCTGGAGAATAAGCTCAAGTTAGAACAGAAGGTTGAAACTTTGAATGAGCTGACTTCTCTCAGACTTGAAGCGGCCCAAGAAATAATGAGGCTCTGGAGAAGAAGTTAGACCAACTTGCTGATCTAACGGTTTCATCAACTGACTACTTAGTTCAGTATGCCAATGACCTGAAAAAGCTTTCTGAGAAAATCTTAGAGAAGGTAAATGAACCGACCCATCTTCGTCTTAAGTCAGCTGAATATGTGTTTGAAACCGCCAGCATAGTTGAGCCTTCTGATGCTCAAACCGTTGTCCAAGCCGCCGCCAGGGTTCCTGATAGAACTGATTAGAATTCTTTCTATCTTTTGTAATCAGTTTTGACTTTTATTATTTTCCTTGTAATTTGTAACTTCTAAAACCTTTTAAAGGATTATAATGAAAATGAATGCATTGCATCCAATATTCCAAAACTTTGTTTATTCAAACTACTTGTTTGTGGAACAATGCATTTCTAAAAACTCATGCATTATTCATCATGAAAAATTTTCTAAGTGCATGTGTTTTAAAATTCATTCAGTTTAAAACATGCATATCTGATTCACATAAACATATCTTTTTATATGCATCTGAATGAATTTCTTATCTATCTTTTTCATTTCCTTTGTCTTTGATAGATTAGAAATCTATGGTATAGCATTGTGTGTGCATTTGACTTGGGACATGCAGTTTCAATACATACTCATTTTGAGCATGTTCTTACCAAGTACAGTGTTTGCTCTATCATAGTGTGGTAATGGCATCAATCAAATATGGGGAGATTGTTAGGATTCATTATTAGTACACCCCCTGATTTGATTGATCCATTCCACGTGCCTTTTTATGGAATTTAGGTTTACTTGTAATGAAGTTTTACTTCAATTTTAACAGTCCATTTCTAGATTTTTAGTAGTTAGGCTGAGTTGTGATCGGTTTACTCTTAGCGGTTTTAGTGTCCCCAACCGCCGTCTTCAAACCGCCAGCGTGGTGCCTTAAGTCCTTCGTCAAACCGCGTTTGTGTCTTTGATGAAACCGTATTTCAAGTTCATTCATGAAACCGCACATGCATCTGGTGGAACCGCCAACCAAGATATTGAAGAAGTTATTGCTGTCATTTACTCCTTAAAGACAAACATTCGCTTT
>JAOWBW010003493.1:0-28336 GCA_026119855.1 Campanula takesimana
TTGCTTTAACGATCATGGCGAAAGCATTGAACTCAAAACCCTACTTTTCTCGACTTCTCTTCAACAAATGGCAATTTCAATCAATCAGAACTCTCCTCCTGCAATCCGCTTCCGATTCCGTCAAGTTACACCGATATCCCGATTCCGATTCCGGTAATTCAATCTCCTCAACTTACTATTACTCTGTTTCTATAATTCTCCTCTCTCTCTCTCTCTCTCCTCTCTCTCTCTCTCCATTCTTAATTTTAACTTCTCCTGATTGATGTACTGATTGAATTGAATATGGGAATTTTATAAAAATGAAAATGTTTAGGGCAAAAACAAGCAATCTTCAAATATACAATCATGATGTAGTAATTGAATTTTTTATTTTTGTTCGCCATTGCTCAATAAAATGAAATATATTCATAATAAGTTTGATTGAAGCTATCTTTGTTCCTGTATTCCCCTAACATCAGCTGGTTTTGTTCCAGGAATTGTTGAAGTTAAATTGGATAGGCCTGAAGCGAAAAATTCCATTGGAAGGGATATGTTGAAGGGTCTACAACATAGTTTTGACACTATAAATAGGGATTCCTCTGCAAATGTGTGTGATGATCAGCAGCTTAGTTTCCAGAGTCTTCTGTGCAGGTGCGGATTTTGAAGGTAGGTGTCACTTTTTATTTTGAATAATTTGAACGTCCGGTAATAGATATGACAACATTTTAGTTGAATATTATCGGTTGGTGCTTTGCTTAAGTGGTTATGCCTGTTTTCAGGCCTATGCAAAAGTTAGTTCTGAAAATTACGTCGTACTGAAAGCTTAATTATTTACTCCGTGTCATTTTCAACCTATTAAGCAAGAGAAATGTATGATGGCTCCTTATCTTTTGTTTGGCTGGTGGAAAGCAATACATGAGCATATTATATGCTCTTCTATCAGATCTAATGAAGTACTTTCATTAGCTATGCTTACGGATTCTATTTTTGTAAATTAATACTAATTCTCTCACTTTCGTAGGTCCTGTTAATATCCTTAGATGGCTTATGTCTTTAGTAATCTGATGGCATTTTCAACAATATTGCTTTTCAAAGACTTGCTTCTCTTTTTCGCTGTGTGATTTGATTATAAATGTATCACATTTGGTCTGCTGATGACCATTGTTAATGCATCATGCTTGTATAACAGCTAATTCATTTGCTTAACATTGCCTTTGCTGTAAATTGGATTGGTAGGAACGGAAGACGATGAATCCGTCTGAGGTCGAGTTTTTGTCAACACATTGCGTTCAACGTTCTCCTATTGGAGGTTCGTTCCCTCATCATTTTTCAGCATGTCTTATAGTACTCCCTGTCCCACAATGATCTTCCTATTTGCCATTTTCGTTGTCCCAAAAAGTTCTTCCTATCTCTATAACTCAGGCTTAAAAGTGCATAAACAAAACATGACTAGGGTAGAAAGTGTCCATGTCCTTAAAAAGTTTGAATAGTCAAATTTAAAGATCATTTTGGGACGGAGGGAGTATTACTTATTTTCGCAAAACCCTGATTTATGATTGTCAATAACGTGAAGTGTGTGTTCTTCCGTGGGTTATCTTTTTGCTTAGTACTTCTATTCTCTATACCCCTTTTTTAGATGTCACTTGTTCCTTCTACACTTGGTAATACTCATAGTAAACCACTAGTAGCTGTGGTTTATCCATGTGGGTATTCTTTTTTATTCGTGAAGTTTTGAATTGTTTTCACAAACATGGTGTTTCTTATGATCTCTACTACAAATAATAAGCACAAGTGGCATCCATTAAGGGACAGAGGGAGTATAATTCAATATGTCCTGGTTCCTAGTAATGTATTGCCTTCTTGAAGCTGCTGATAGGTCATTAGGAATTCAGATCTTTCTGATGGATTCATGGAATTTTTGTAATTTACTTTAGGCACTTCAAATTCCAACTATAGCAGTTATTGAAGGTGCAGCTTTGGGTGGGGGACTGGAAATGGCTTTATCTTGTGATCTTCGGATATGTGGTAATACTAACACGATTTTACCATTTAGCTGTCTGTCTCATGGTATTTGTTTATGAATCTTGAAGTTGATTAATGTACCGCATGTCATTAGGAGAAGATGCCACCTTGGGCTTGCCAGAAACAGGACTTGCAATTATACCTGGGTACGTCTCATTTGGTAAACATGCTACGTACAGTGTTGATGCTTCTTTGAGAGAAATCAGTTGTAGCTTGCCAATTCATTAATCATTACCCTGTTTGATAATAATCTTACTGGAAAATATCGTTGAATATATATATTATATATATATATATATATATATATAGGTAGGTGCTCAAATGAGAACCTAAATATCGTGAGAACCGTGAGAACTTAATGTATCCAATGATGTATCCAAGTGCACATTGGATACATTAGTTTTTCCCTAATGTATCCAAGTAATGTATCCAATGATGTATCCAAGTCAAGTAATGTATCCAATGTATCCAACGTGAACCATTGGATACATTAGTTAAAAACCTAATGTATCAAAGTTCTCACGGTTCTCACGATATTTAGGTTCTCACAGGAGCACGATCATATATATATATATATATATACTCCCTCCGTCCCGGCCGACTTAGGACAATTGGTCCCGACACGGGGATTAAAGAGAACTATTATTTTAAGAGGAAAGAGAATGAGTGGATGATGTGTTGTGAGTATGAAAAGTAAATAGGAGAGAGAATGAGTGAGTGGAATAGTAAATGGATTGTTGTTGTGAGTATGACAAATGGGTCCCATTGAATATTAAAGTAATATAAACTTGCCATTTAGGGATGTCCTAAGTGGAGTGGGACGCCCAAAATGGCAATTTGTCCTAAGTCGGGTGGGACGGAGGGAGTATATATATATATATATATATTGCATAGAATAGCATGTACAAACAGAGTTTTCGTTCACTCCGGCTGCCATCCCCTTTCACTGTGGTTGAGGCCGGGTTTTCCGCAAGAAAAACCCTCATATGATTTTACTTGCCATAAAATGGTATGAAACTATGGCTTGGAAGAAATTCTTGAACCCCATATTTCATTGGTGCTTTTTCTTTTTTCCTTTCTCTCTCTCTCTCTTTTTTTTTTTTATCGCGTGGAACGTGAGTGGTTATCTAAATCAAGTCCCTCCATTTTTCCTCACAAGCCACAATATGGTCTTATATTGAGAAAAACTTGGAGCGTATACGTCGAGGAGATGGGGGATATCGGCAGAAGTTTGAAGGTGAGATTTTTGAGATATTGGGGCAAAGTCATACTCCCTCCTAGATGCCTCAGTTTATCTAGTTGAGATTGTGTTGATTAGATGGAGTTCGAGCACACCATCTCCTTCTAACAGTTAGGGGTGAGTTCAAATGTCTGCATAGATGAGATTATGAATATGGAAGACTTTGAAAGATGATTGCGTGCATTGCTTTTTGTGCCCAAGTTTTTCTTTCTTTCTTTATTTTTTTTCTTTCAACCCATGATGCTCGGACTCTGGTACGGATCCGATTGTTTGATCCTCCAAAAATTTATGATTTTACACAAAATGTGGTGTCAGTACCCACACCCATCTGTGGACACAGTTACTTTGGTAAAATTGAAGGGCTCGAGCATCACATCATTCAACTAAATAAAATTTCCTTTTCGGGAAACTGTTTTACCCTCAACATAATGTCATGTTTGGCCATATAAGGTGATTTGATTGGGCTTTAATAGAACAATATCTAAAAGAAAATAAAATCAGAAAATGGTTTTGCAGCAAGATTTCTTACAGTGGATTACTGACCTTTTACAGGGCAGGTGGCACACAAAGGCTTCCTAGACTGATTGGAAAGTCTATAGCCAAAGAACTTATTTTTACGGGTCGGAAGATTGGGGGTAGAGATGCATTCTCTATGGGTACACAAATCCACTTATCCCTCCGTTTTTTTTTCATTTCAGATAATGAGTTGGGTTCCCCTTTAGCATATTGTGTGTGTTCCCATGCAGGCCTAGTCAATTATTGTGTTCCTGCTGGTGAAGCTCATATAAAGGCTCTTGAAGTCGCTCGAGAATAAATCAGAAGGTACATCATAGTACTTCTTGACACCTCATGGTCATAGCTAGTTAGGAACTTAAAGTGGCCCTACCGATGAGATCCATGGGTTTGCAGTAATATGTGAGGTCTCACCATCTCATTCGAAATACTCCATCCACCTCCCGGAAATATAGTCCCACTTGGACTTTCAATGTCAACTCTATTATACTTTGACCATAATTTAATGAAAGTCCAATTATCCCAATGTAATTCGAAAAATGGTTATTGTTTCACCATTAGGAATGTTATCAATAACCATTTTTAGAATTGCAGACAGACAGGTACTTGAATTATCATTATAAGTCAATGTGCCCTTACTGTTCTGGCCTTATAAGAATTTGATCTTCTAGACCTGGGTAATTAAGTTGCATTTTGACAGGGTCCACTGGCTCTCAGGATAGCAAAACGAGCGATCGATGAGGGAGTTGAGACAGATATGGCCTCAGCTCTGTGTTTAGAAGAAGAGTGTTACGAACAGCTCTTGAACACAAAAGATCGATTGGAAGGGTTAGCAGCATTTGCTGAGAAACGAAAACCTAGATACAAAGGTGAATGAAAATCGCAAAATGTTGAAACTGAATACTTAAATTTGCAACTGTATTTCTTCTTTTTTTCGGCATTATCGACAGTAAACTCAAATTTTCTATTTTCCAAAGGTATTCATTAGCATTTGGCGATTCTATGTAGAGTGAAACCGTTATAATTTTCTAAATCCCTTGACTGAATCAAAAGATGATTTTTGGTGACTTGATATCAAAACTTTAGTAAGATTGAGATTATTACATATTTCTAGTGTTGTACCAAAAAAAAAAAAAATTAAAATTTCTGTAGTGAATGATTCTTGATTTTTGGGATAACATTATAATTGAAGAAAAAAACATCTTCAAATGACAACAAGTTTGATAAATTAGGAACTGCAACTGCGTGTACAGACTCAAGTTGATCACTATGGATTACTAAGATTATATGATATTGGGTGAGTCTTACATTTACCCAAATAATTTTCACTTTACGACTCAAAAATAGACCTTATTTATGATGGTAGTTGTCATTGTAAAACCATTTAATTGTCTTGGGTACTTGTTATATTTCAAGGTAATTTGGTCCATTAGACATGCATCGATTGATTTTCTTAATTTGTGTGAAAAATCCTACAACTACTAAGTATTTTGGGACGGAGAGAGTAGTAACTTTCACTGTACACTCTTCCAATAAATATTCATCCCTCTGTTCCACTCAAAATAAGATATTAGTCAATTTAGTTTAGTTTTTTTTTTTTTTTTTTTTTTTTGGTAATTTAATTTTACTTTGACCAATAATTTGTAAAAAATAATTATCTTATTAAAAAAATTAAATAGTTATTGAGTTTATTATTTACCATGATACGATAATACTGTAATTTTTAATTTTTATTAGCATCAGTAATTTTTCTTCAAATTATCGATCATACTAATTAGTTATAACCTTTTTCTTTAAAAATAAATCTATACTCCGTATATATTAAAAGTCAAGTTTAGAGTCTTTAGGTGGTGCCATGTGGACAAGTTTTGGGTAACTCTTGCTTTTGGTGGTGCCACATCATCCATAGCATTTTAATTAGGTGACTTTTCATTTTTCTCTTATTAGCTAATAGTATTAATTAATTGTAATAGTTACTATTTTAGTTAACTATTACTATTAATAGTAATAGTTAACTATTATAGTTAACTAATACTATTAATAGTAATAGTTACCCTTTATAGTGCTATTATACTTAACTTACATAACTATATAATATAACTATTACTATTAATAGTATTAGTTAAATGTAAAAGTTATTATATAAGATAACTATTACTATTAATATTTAGTTAATTGTATAGTTAATTATATACAATAATTATTACTATTAATAATATTAGTTAAGTGTAATAGTTACTATATAAAGTAACTATTGTCCCCAAATGAGTGGCCAAGTAGTAAAGCCAAGCCTCACCCTCAGTGAGCACTATGGTTCAATCCCCTCCTCGCATCCTTATGGCGTGGAAATCGTAAAAAAATAATAATATATAAAGTAACTATTATTAACCATGATATTACTAATTAGAATAGTTACAATATATTGTAACTATTACTATTATTAGTATATTTTTTTTTTGAAAAAATTACTATTATTAGTATTAGTTACTACTGGAGTATATAGTAACTATTATTTTTAACTTATTATTTAAAATAAAAGTTATTCCCTCCGTCTCACGGTAATATTCATACTTTCTATTTTCTACATCCTAGAGAAAGAGTCTTTCTAAAATGGCAAAAAAATCTTTACTATTAGTCCCACTCATTCTCTCTCTTACTTACTTTTATACTCACAACACTTACATCACTTCCACTATTACTTATTCTCCATGCATTTGAGAGGTAGGACTCTACACTGGGACTGAGGGAGTACTACTTAGGTAACCATTATCTTTTAATTTACTACTCTCTCTGTCCCTAAATGAGTGTCCATTTTCAAAAAATCTTTGTCCAAAAATGAGAGTATTTTTTGAACATAACTTTGTCCCTAAATGTTTTTTTTCGATTTTTTTTTCACCGGTCTCTTTATACTTGCAAAACTAAATTTTTGGAAAGGAGATTACAAGATTATATATGAATCTTTGCTACCAAATTGTACAAAGAGATGAGATTTTTAGATGTCTCTTAAAATAAAATTGGAAGGGACAGAGGTAGTACTATTTAAGCTCATAATTACTATAATGTTAACTGTAATTAAAACATTATTTTCTCAATCGATCAAGAGTAAATATTCATCATTATGGGACAAACGAAGTAAATTCTTTGAAAAATTATAAAGTTATTCTTAACCATACTATTAACCATCTTAATATCTATTTTATTACTTCCACTATTATTACAAAATCACAAGTAGATTTATATATATCTTTAAATTTATATATATTTACTTAAAATATTTTATAATATATAATATAATTATAAATATCCACGCACAAATAACAAACACCCGTGCGAAGCACGGGTTAATCTCTAGTTTTAATAAAAATGTGAATTTATTTTGCAAACATGATGAAAGTACGACAGAGCATATGCACTTGGGGATGCCTTAATTATTGTTTGTGGGATGAATATACAAATTTAGTAAATTAAATATTTATATCTATCATCATGCAGCTCCATTTTTTTAAATGTATTGTACTTATTTATTTAATTGCATTTAAATATTTTTATTTTATATAATATTTAATTATTTCATTGAACATTCTAATATATTATATAATTTCATGTCTTATTAAATAATTTAATATAATAATATACTAATTGGTGGGGTACTCAAATATCATACTCTTTCCGTCTTAAACTAAAATTTTCATTCCTTTATTAGTTTGTCTCAGACTAAAGTTTTTAGTTGCTTTATTACCTTAAATAGATTATGAGATTTGTCATTATCACAACAAAAACTTCCTACCCACTTTCGCTCTCCTATTTTCTCTTACTTTACTTTTTATACTTACAACAATTATTTTTCGTAATCTCCGTATAAATTCAAACGAACCATAGTCCGAGAATGAGGAGAGAATATCAATCTTAGTTATCCATAAACCAGATGACCCATATTCCACTTTTCAAAAATAGGTGATCCTTATTACTAGGAACTACGGATTTCGAACCGCTCCATCGAGCGGTTAGCTCCAACCCGCTCCACCCAATTGCTTCAATTAGAGCCACTTCATTGGATTTTTGTGTTTGACGGATGAGATGCGTCCGAGCTCGATAGGACCCCACAATTACACAAAATTTTTAAATTTATTTTTCAACAATTAAAGTAAAAAATTAATCAATTATAAATAGAAAAAAAAGAGAAATCAAAGATAAGAATTTTGTGTATAAGTTTTAACCATTATTGAAACTAGTGAGTAACCCGTCGGAATTCGACGAGAATAATAAAGTTAATTAATTAAGAAAAACTGATGAAAGACATTTTCAAACTGAGATAATGGTAGGAAATCAAATTAAGTGATCATATAATACCATATAATTTGCAAGATATTAAGTGATAAAGATATTTTCAAACTCAGATATAAATTCACCATCTCATTTGCAAGGATATAAAGAAGCCCGTTTAAGGCCTTAAATAACGTGTTTTTTTGTTGTTTAGACCCCGCCTTCAAGGGGCTTTGCCCTGTGCTTTTTGTCCGTCTCGCTCCGACGTTCGATTTGATATGCGGTGCGTTCCGCGGTTCATCCGGAGTCAAAAGTTATGACGGTTTCGGCGCACTCGCTGAAATTACTCCAAAAACTTCAACGCCTTAGTGTCCGCATCAATTAGTAATTTTAAACATCAAACATACTTTATTTATAGAATCCTTTATTTTTTTTTATTTTTATTTTTGCAAAATATGTGGCTCGATTTTCTTCACCGAGATATACTGCTACATCACATTTCTTATCTTTAGCCCATATCTTAAAATTCAACTAACTGAATGATTATAATTTCTAATATATTAATTTAAGAATCCATTATCTTTAGCCTACTAAAAATTAAGTAATCATGTTTTCGTAATTAAGATCAGAAGAATATTTGATTTAAAAAAAAAATCATTTTTAAAAAACTAAATCATTTCCTGAAATAGTATTATATACATTTGCCTATAGAATAATGTCCGTGGATTTCCACGTCATAATTCGACGTGGCTTACTGAGAAGGCTTGAAATGTTTTTGCTTTTTATATATATATGATGTGTAGATTTTACCATTAATTATTAACTTAATTTTTTTTTCACTAAATAACAAAAAATACAAATTCTCATATAAAAATGAATATGCATGAAAGTTGACAACATCTACGTCCAAATAAAGATAACGACTTTTATCCGTCTCGCTCCGACGTTCGATTTGATATGCGGTGCTTCCGCGGTTCATCCGAAGTCAAAAGGTATGACGGTTTCGGCGCACTCGCTGAAATTACTCCAAAAACTTCAACGCCTTTCTTATCTTTAGCCCATATCTTAAAATTCAACTAACTGAATGATTATAATTTCTAATATATTAATTTAAGATATCCATTATATTTAGCCTACTAAAATTAAGTAATCATGTTTTCGTAATTTAAGATCAAAAAATATTTGATTTAAAAAAAAAATCATTTTTAAAAAACTAAATCATTTCCTGAAATAAGTATTATATACATTTGCCTATAGAATAATGCCACGTGGATTTCCAGGTCATAATTCCACGTGGCTTACTGAGAAGGCTTGAAATGTTTTTGCTTTTATATATTACTAGTGAGTAACCCGTCGAAATTCGACTGGAATAATAAGGCTAATTAATTAAGAAAAACTAATGCAAGATATTTTCATATTGAGTTAGTGGTACGAAATCCAATTAAGTGATCTGCAAATACTCCCTCCGTCCCAGCAGAAATGTCACTTTTTTTCCCTTTTGGTCCGTCCCAGCACAAGTGTCACTACCCAAAATGGAAATGTTTTAATATTTTATATTCAACCAACCCCACCATTTAACCCCACTCATTCTCTCTCTTCATTTTCCACCTCATTTTATTCAACCACACTACTATTTACCTCACTCATTCTCTCTCTTCATTTTTCTACACACACTTACTACCTTTTCTTAATCCTCCGTGTCCCAAAAATTGGTGACACTTCTGCTGGGACGGAGGGAGTATACCATACTAATCCAATCTCAAATATATTCAACAATGTAGATGCACCATTAGTAGCAGAAGACACAACTACACGTAGTCAATCACACAAATGCCATCCACTTCAGCCACTTGAAACCAATCACACAAAAAATCCATCCACTTCAGTCACTTGAAACCGTAGTCACTCTTCAACAACTTCCGTTTCTAGAACCTTTGACTCCTTCCTACCCTCAACTTAACCGATTCTCAGAATCATCCATGAGGCATACAACTCATCTGCACTTTTTTCTTTGTAAGTCAGATTAAGTCCTCCTTGAATCTTAAAGTAATGAGCAATGATCTCTGTTATGTTGTAATTTAATAAATGGAAGAGGGTCGAAATTCACATTGATTTTCAGTTTATTAGACAGTGCATCCTCGTATTGCTTTATAAAAGAAAACATGTAATAGTTTACAACGCATTATCTATAAATACAAAATCAGACAAATTGTAGTGACTACCACCAATATAGTTATATCAAGTCATAGCCACACCCAAATATTAGCCCATTGCAACGCGTTCGTGTACCTTTATGTATGTGAATGATCGCAAGCTGCTGCTTAAAAATCTAATAAAAGATGAATGTGAAATTTAGAAATCGACATACATTTTATAAAACATTTTTTTTGAAACAAAATAATCAGATGCTCTGATTCTGTTCATGTGACATTACTTTTTGAGGCTACCTCTCTTTTTTTAGACTAAAAAAAAAAAACACAACACACACAAATAAAAAGATACGAGCTTTATGCGCATCTGCCTATATAGATTGCAGATGGAATTGCAATTGCATGTCCGATGCCCACAACAGCATGTAAGGACCGCGAGCACCACCCGTACGGAGATGCCCACAATAGCATGTAAGGACCACGACCACCACCACCACCACCACCCTCTCCAGATTAGTATGATATTGTCCTCTTTGGGCCCAGCCGTACGGATTTGTTTTTTGGGCATCCCCAAAAGGCCTCATACTAATGAAGTGTGTGGGTGCTTTTATAATTGCCGATGTGGGACTTTGGGTTGCACCCCAACAATCCTCCCCTCAAACCAAGGACCACACCGCTATGGCCCGCGTGTTTGCTCTGGCCATATCAGCGAAACCTTGTACCAACCGCCTGCGGAACACCATCGCCCTCGATTGCAAGACCCCATCACAATGTCGCACAATGGGAAACCCCACTTCCCAGCCCATACGGTGTTGTTTTTGGGCATCCCCAAAAGGCCTCATACTAATGAAGTGGGCGAGTCCTCTTATATACCTTGCAATTGTTTGCTCAATTGCCGATGTGGGACTTTGGGTTGCACCCCAACACAGCAAGATCCACACCAATAACAACTAATCACCTGCATGTATGCGCAACAAAGCCAACATTCATGAGAAACGTGAATAATTCCAAATATGCCTCACTCACCAGTATCAGAGATGCCTCTTTGCACACAACCATACTTTAACTGAGAAGGAATTCTGCTAGGGATGGCAACGGGGCGGATAAGGGGCGGGTTTGACCAAAACCGTACCCGCCCCTCAAAGACCCCCTTAGTACCGAACCCGCCCCGCCCCGCCAACTAGTTAACCCGCAGCCGCCCCCGCCCCGTATGGTCCAAAATCAATTTTTTTGGGGAATCAAACTTCAAAAAGGGAAAGTCCTTGAGCTTGAGATTGTATTAAACAGTCAGGAATTGAAATTGAAAAGCTTTTCAAGGAAATTAAACGGTAATTCAACATCAATGCAATTGAAGATGAAAAAAGATATTCAAAATCATGATCTAATAACAACAAAGAGAGTAGAATGTTAATTTTAGGAAGAGAAGGGGACCTGGTGGTAATCTTCAGAAGGTGCGACTAAAGCATCGAGAGGTGGAGAGTGAGAAGCCATTAACGACCTCAACGAAGCTAGTGTCTCTGCCGCCATCGTCGATCTCTCGCTTCTCTCTCTCTCTGTCGCCTGAATGGGATGTCGATGTCTCTGACTCTAGCGCCGCATCTCACACTTCGCTTCTGTTCTAACCCTAGGAATCGATTTGAGAGAGAGAGAGAGAAGCCGTGGGTGTCTCTGTCTCTCTAGCGGCGGAGTGGAAGTCGGAGGAAGACCTGGAAGTGGCGGAGTGGAAGTCGCCGATGTCGATGTCTCCCAGTCTCTCTGCGCCGCATCTCACTCCGCTTCTGTTCTTCTAACCCTAGGAAATCGATTTGAGAATGAGAGAGATAAGCCGTGGGTCTCTGACTCTCTATAGTGTGTGGGTAATAATTGAAATGGGATAGGGATATTATGGTAATTTTATATATATATTTAGTATACGGGGTGGGGCCCCGCGGGTTGAGATGAGAAACCGAACCCGCCCCGTGACCCGCCGGGTTTTTGAAAAAAGGCTACCAACCCGCCCCGCGCGGAGCGGATCGTCCCGGATACGGAGCGGATTCGGACAAATTGCCATCCCTAAATTCTGCCCACTTGCAATGTCCGTATCCAAGCAACGAAATAATGAGCGGACGAATTGGCGTATAAAATGAAATTTGGACACTCATTAAGTACCACATTTACATGGTTATAAGTCTTTTTTTTTTTTTTTTCCTAAAGTTGACATTTGAATTAGAACTCCAATAACACAAAATATTTTAAGATACAAAGACTTCTCCATTGAATCATCATTTTGAAAACTAAATGTTTGGAAAGGAGATTACAAATTATATATGAATCTTTGCCACCAAAGTGTATAAAAAGTTGACATTTTCATATGTCCCTTAAAATGAAATTTGGATACTCATTAAGTACCACATTTACATAAGTCTTTTTTTTTTTTTTTTCCTAAAGTTGACATTTGAATTAGAACTCCAATAACACAAAATATTTTAAGATACAAAGACTTCTCCATTGAATCATCATTTTGAAAACTTTTTTCTCTTCAATGAGAGAGGTAAGAACACGTTTATTAAAAAAAATAAGCCAAGTTTAATTGAATAAGATTTTGATGATTTTATTTCTTGACTCTAAAAAGATGAACGAAATATTGATTATATTTTACAAACGGTATTTAATTGATTATTAATTTTAAAATTGTATGTAATGGTTTGTAAGTATGATTGACATGAGCTAATTAGTGGTTACGCCCTACTTAAAAAAATCCAATTACAACTGAAGGATTTTTGCTTTCAACAACAACAAAAAAAAAAGATGGATTTTTCATTGACAAAAAATATTGCCTAACAATAAAGGAATAGGTGGGGATTGAAGATGATTTTTTAGCGAGACATGGCACATTAGCACAAATAAATAACAAAATTGTAACCTCATCATAGCAAGTTTCCTTCTTTACTTTGTTCTTGTATCCACCTTGATTTCCGACGACTTCTTCAGCATTCTGAAAAAAAAGAGTAAAACAAAGCTGTTTTTGAGAAAAATAAAAACGCGATGACGGAGGTTAATATTCGTAAATCATATATAGATTATAAAAAAATATAAAACACGTTAAAGTATGAAACTGATAAGTAAGTTTTAAATATGGAATCAAGTGAGTATAAGATTGTTGGTGAGTTCAATAGAAATTGAGTAACGTCAACGCAAAATCTTAATATCAACCAAAAACTAAGACTAACATATCAAAACAAATAAAAATTACTAAACTCACACTAAAAATTCATATCAATACCTAACTGAGACTAACATCAACGCAAAATTTTAATATCAACCAAAAATTAACAATCATTGCTACAATAAAAACAAAATAATTAAAATAAATCACTTATTTCATTAAATAGAAAACTAAAAAGGGTTTCATAACCAAACCCAAGACTAAAATCAGGAGAAAAGCCTAAGAAGAGAAGAAATAACTTTCTTACACAATTTGTGGGTCTTTCCACAAGCAACTTGCATGCTTTGACAGTAAATGTTTCTGCAGTTTAGGAAGAAGAAGAACAGCTCGAGTCCATGAAGAGATTTGTGTTAAGGCAATGGTTTAATTTCGATGACCATAGAAGAGGGAAGAACATACTTTTGCGGATGATATCACTTCACATGGATTGTTAATGTAAAAAAAATGTAGCTTCAAATTGAAATATGGAAAAAAATCTTTAAGATTATCCCAACTTTTCAAAACGAAATCTATAAGATTATCAAAACCGTTGAGATCATCAATAAAATTTCAAAAATAAAAGATTTATTAAAATTTCAAAATGGATATTGATGTGTAGAATTGAATTATGGAAACAATCTTTAATATTATCTTATCACATCCCAAATTTTCAAAACCTAGATGAAAAATGATAATAAAAATAGAATTTTTAAAAGGTAATATGCACTCTAAATAGATTAAACTTGTTGAAAAAGATTTGATTTTTTTCTTCCTGAAAGCATGGAACAAATTTGATTTAGTAATTGGTATTTTTGGTAATCAGTATTTATATGAATAACAATTTCCAAACAATTAATTTTTTTTCTTACTGAAGTATTATTTATTCCTTACCTCCCAAAAATATGCTGACCAATCGAATGGCGCCACGTGGCTTTATGACGTGGCATTATGACGTGGCGCCTGTGAGGCCTGGAAATGTTTCTGCTTTTATATATTATATAGATATAGATGTGTAGATAGATTTGTAGATTTTTACCATTAATTATTAACTTTAATTTTTTTTTTCACTAAATAACAAAAAATACAAATTCTCATATAAAAATGAATATGCATGCAAAGTTGAAAACATCTACGTCCAAATTAAAGATAACGAATTTTATCCGTCTCGCTCCGACGTTCGATTTGATATGCGGTGCGTTCCGCGGTTCATCCGAAGTCAAAAGTTATGACGGTTTCGGCGCACTCGCTGAAATTACTCCAAAAACTTCAACGCCTTAGTGTCCGCATCAATTAGTAATTTAAACCATCAAACATACTTTATTTATAGAATCCTTTATTTTTTTTTTTTATTTTTATTTTTGCAAAATATGTGGCTCGATTTTCTTCACCGAGATATACTGCTACATCACATTTCTTATCTTTAGCCCATATCTTAAAATTCAACTAACTGAATGATTATAATTTCTAATATATTAATTTAAGATATCCATTATCTTTAGCCTACTAAAATTAAGTAATCATGTTTTCGTAATTTAAGATCAGAAAATATTTGATTTAAAAAAAAATCATTTTTTAAAAAACAAAATCATTTCCTGAAATAAGTATTATATACATTTGCCTATAGAATAATGCCACGTGGATTTCCACGTCATAATTCCACGTGGTTTAATGAGAAGGCTTGAAATGTTTTTGCTTTTATATATTATATAGATGAGAAGGAAAAAGCCATTTAAAAATAGAAGAGAAGAAAAGAAGATAGTGGAGTTTGAACCCACTATTTTTTTTACACAAACTTGCCTTTCAACCACCTTAGCTATAAAAACTTTTGTTCACTAGGTGCACTTTTATTATATATCCTGAATACAATTTTTTTTCTTCTTATAAATGAAAGTTGACCAGGTGCACTTGCACCCCTCCATATACCGGAGGTCCGCCCCTGGTGTAACACAAATGGATTAAGCCAGAGCTGATGGATGGATGCATGCAGCATATCCATCCTCTAACCTGACCTTTATTCCCCTTCTCAATGCTTAAGTCTTGACCAAAAAAAAAAAAAAAAACGTGTCAACCAACCAGCCCTCCTACTTCATGCAAACACCTCACCAACACCACGTGACCACCCTCCTCCTCCCTTTATATACACACACTCATCTCCACCATCCTCAAAATCATCCCCAAAAGAATACCCATTTCAAAAAGATTGAATCTTGACCATTAAATTCTTGATCATCATGGCTCAACCACAGCAACAACATCAGCTAACTCACCAGGTTGTCAAAACCACCACCGCCGTCACCCTCGGCGGCTCCCTCATGGTTCTTTCCGGCTTGACTTTAGCCGCCACCGTCATCGGCCTAGTTCTGGCCACTCCGGTGCTGGTCATTTTCAGCCCGGTTCTTGTTCCGGCGGCCATAACTCTGTTCTTGATCTTTACCGGGTTTTTGACCACCGGAGGACTTGGTGCAACGGCTAGTTTTGTGTTTTATTGGATGTACAGGTACGCTGCCGGGAAGCATCCGATTGGTGGGGACCAGCTGGATTGGGCTCGTGAGAAGTTAGCCGGAGCG
The DNA here is from genome assembly GCA_026119855.1 of Campanula takesimana. Taxonomy (NCBI): domain Eukaryota; kingdom Viridiplantae; phylum Streptophyta; class Magnoliopsida; order Asterales; family Campanulaceae; genus Campanula; species Campanula takesimana. The sequence continues at coordinate 15,919 of JAOWBW010003493.1, forward strand.
ACGACGGAGGTGAAGCATAAGGCGGAGCAGTTGGGACATCAGGCGGTCGGTGCCGGAACTGGCGGTGGTGCTCGGCCGCAGGCTGCTTAAGTTTGTGTGTGTTTGTTTTTGTTTTGATTAGGATTATGGTGTTGATAATAAAGCGCAGAGTGTTGCTTGGATTTTGGCTAGAATTTTGTTTTGGGGTAATTAATCTAGTGCGGTTTTATTTGGAATGTAGTGCCTTTTATGTTGATTTGCATGATACTTAAGTTTTAAGACATGGAACAACTGGTTTCTGAGGATACTTGGATTGTCAACAAGCAGAAGAAGATCAATAAAAATAATACTCCATCCGTCCCGGAGCAAGGTTTTTAGTTTCACTTTACACTAGTTTGATTTTACACGGAGATAAAGAAATGGTAAATGTTGTGAGGATGAAAAGTACTCCCTCCGTCCCACCTCACTTGAGACCTTTGAAGTGGCACAATAACTAAGAAAAAAGAATAAAATAAGGAAAATGTGTGGTAGAAAATGAAGAGAGATAATGAGTGGGGTTAATAGTAGGTTGGTTGAATGAATTGTGTGGTGGAAAATGAAGAGAGAGAATGAGTGGGGTAGATTGAATATAAAATAATAAAATCATGGCCATTTTGGGAGGTCTCAAGTGAAATGGGACGGCCCAAAATGGAATAAAGTCTCAAGTGAGGTGGGACGGAGGGAGTATAGTAGTATAAAGTACGAGAGATAAAGTGGGTAAAAAATTTTTGTTGTGAGAATGATAAGTGGGTCCCATTGTTCATTTTAGCTAATAAAGCAACTAAGAACTTTAGTTTGGGACAAACCAAAAAGGAAAGTAAGAACTTTAGTATGGACGGATGAAGTACTAGATAGATAATGAGATACATGGCACAAAATAAATACTACTCCATCCCTAAACATTTACTTTGCTTTCCTTTTTTTTTTTTTTTTTTTTTAACTCCCTCCGTCCCTAAACATTTACTTTCTTTTTGGTACGTTTTTTTTTTTTTTTTTTGCTATGTCCGGTTAAAGGTTGTTAGTTGCTTTATTCATTAATAGTAGCGTTTTGAATAATTTTGTTTTTTAAAGTTCATATATTACAAAGAAAATCATCATTTACCTATCTACTTTTTACTCACTTGTTTTATGAATGGACAATTATATATATATATATATATATATATATATATATATATATATATTATTATTATTATTATCTAAGTTTGCCTTAATTCCTTAATAAGCGTGTAAACGCAAACTAAGAACTTTAAACCGGGACGTTCTTTAATAAGCGACTCAAGTTTGCTTTGATTTTTTAATAACGTGAAACTAAAAATTTTAAACCGGGACTAAACAGGAAGGAGGAAATAGTAGAGAGGATTAAAAAAGTAAGGTTCAACAAACCAAAACATTTGCAAGATGTAAAAGAGATCAACAAAATGGTGCTTCTACAGTATTTCCATAAAGATGTAGCTTGCCAAAACCAAGTGTGGATGGGTGCGAAGAAAAGATAGATGTAAAAGGTTGACCTATTCATTCAATGTAAGTCAAACGTTATGCTCAAACCCTCTTTGAAATTGCCATGACGTTGAAGTTCATTGACTCTGGGTTTTTCTCTATCATCCCCTTTATCACTTTAGCTGCATCCTGCAATTTTATTTAACAAAACATTAAGGTGTAATACAATTATACTACTCCCTCTGTCCCAAAATGATTTTCGCACTTTTTCCGACATTATTACGGAGGAACTTTGAGCAATAATTTTAATTTGATTTAATTATTCGAATAAAAATCTAAAACTTCTTAATGATAGTATTGTTGATGGTGTGTCAATAACAAATTTAAGATTTTGCACTAGTACAACTGAGTCAACCTAAAATTATTGCTCAAAGATCATTCTTTCGTAGTAAAGGCGAAAAAAGTAGGATGATCATTTTGAGACGGAGGGAGTAGTACAAAGGAGCAAAAGAGATGGAGATACACCATTACCGTCTAACATAGATTAAACCTAAACTTGAGTGACGAGTGACACAATATCTTGTTCAATTAATACTCCTTTTACTCTGATATTTTTTTATTTTTCGTTAAGATGCAGGGGAAGGAAAGACTGTCTACATTAAGCTCATTAGGGCCCACTCATTCTCTGCAACCCATAAATAGTTCTAGGGTTCTTGTAACACCAGGTTGTCTTTTTTTCTTTCTAGAAAAGATTGAGGGTTTTGGGGGGGGGGGGGGGGGGCGGAAGTGAATAAGTGAACTATATCATCTTACACTCGCCAGGTGAAGGAGGCCTGCATATGCTAGAGGTATGTTCAGACAAAATTGAAATTAATCTTTAGCCCCAAACTGTCTATAAACTCCAACGAATTCAACTAACATCTCCTTATTCCAAAAAGAACAAATGAAGCATGGTTAGTCTACACTCGTGAACGTTTCTACACAGTTTAATTGTTTAATTCCCTTTCTTTTCTCTTGCCTGTAGATGGTCCAAGAAAAAACACAAGGACAGTTCTCCCCCCTCATTCTATAATTGTCTTTGCTTATAAGTTTTGCCTAATGGAGGGTGCAAGCTTAGAGCACTTCCTCCGTCCCAAAAATGAATGTCTAATTTTCCAAAACTCTTGTCCCAAAATAAATGTCCAAATTTTGGGGAAGTTGCTAAAGCATCCATCAACAAACAAGAAGTTTCAATTCACACTTACACCCATGATGCAATATAGTGAGATCATTAAGGGTTTTTATGTCCTTATACTACTAAAAATGTTTAAATCCCACTCAAAGCAAAAATTGGACATTCACTTTAAGACGGAGGGAGTATTACTTTGAGTTGAACATCACTAATTTGTATGAGAACTAAATTCTTTGAATTATACTCTTCAAAATGATTAGAAACGTCCTAGAAAACATGCAGCCTTTCAGTATTTTTGTTGAAGGCTGATGCTTATAGATACCGACACAAATTAAACTAGTGCATGTTTTATGTGATGTAGAATACATGACCTTGTATCTAACGAATTTTTTTATTCTATTTTGAAGTTAGAACCGTAAAACTTTGCTCTTTTGCATCTAACTCCGAAAAAGGAACTTTCCTTCACGTGTGACGTTCAATCTTTAATACAAATTCTTGGACATTAAACCATGCATAAACTCAAAACCCATTCGAAGAAAGAATACCTGTAAAACAGTGTCTGGTGAGGAAGGCCCATGTGAAATCGGTGCAGTCCTCCTTCCATCAAGCTCATAAAGTTGTCCTACGAATAATTTACAGAATTTAGAGTAATACTGAAGTCATGAAGTTGACAGAATTTTGAGCACAAACTGATTTGGCATTATTTTATTGGATATTGTGATTGTAGGCTCCACTATTCAATAATTAAGTATCCAATCAAAGACAGCCAACTCATTTTGTGCCCGAAATTTTTGTGAACTTCTCTTGTGCCCAATTGCTCAAGAATTTATCAGGTAAAAAAGCAAATAATGAACATTCAATATATGAGAACGCCAAGAGTAGGCACTTTCTAAGGAAACGGAGTTAGGCTTTCAGACTCTACTGAATGAATATGTTCTTCAGCACCACTATTCTCCAAACAATTACTTTCATTTACTATGAATAGTTAAGTGTTAAATGTATTATTCTTCTGCAAATAATAGTTGACAAAACTAGGTGTCCACGCATGCAAACTAGTGCATTGGATCACTTCAACTAAGCTCAGCCTTCTTTCCCGGACTTAGACCGCTACATATATTCTTTTTTATCATTTTGTTCCGACCAAAAAGGTCATCCTCAACCATTAATTATTAGTATCCTTTTAGATAGTTCTTGCCCAAGTTAGTTTTGATCTTCTCTAACCTATTTATGGTTATTCAAATTGATATCATGAATCATCGTACTTCCCAAGTCCAAATGGGTTCAGTTCAGTGTTCTAAAAGATGCTCGCCTAGGCCGCCTAGGCGCTAGGCGTTCATGAAACGCCTAGGTCTCGCCTAGAATATTATAACTATGTCTGAATTCTCGGCCCCGTCTAAGCCCGCCTAGGCGCTAGGCCCAGCTTTGACGCCTAGCGACCGCCTAGCGCTTTTTAGAACCTTGGTTCAGTTAATGGCCTACATAGATTTGTCCAGCCATCTCAATCGATGTTCTTTCATTCCATCATTGAGGTTGCTTTCACAGCTTCACGAGTATGTTCATATCAAATTAATTTCAGGTTTTACCACACATCCATCTCCGCATCCTCGTTTCAGCCACATTCATATACAAATGACTTAAAATGTTGTTTCTTAGATTGAGCAACTTCAAGCTTTCTAAAAAGGTCAGGTAAAATCCATGTGCATACAAGCTTTGTTTGATACATCTAGTGAGTTATAGAGATACAAAAGAGACAAGAGAGTTACCATTCACACATGAAAAGCAGATAAAATGAGTATCCACATTATCTGAAGCCTGCAAGAACAACATGGTAAGATGGAGGAGAAAGGATTGTCCGAAGAGTATTGCATCAATTAAAACTACTTCAACTGATTCAAAAGTGAAGGTGTAGAGTGGTTAACTATCAATCACACAAGCAATAACCTTTTCAGTGGCAACATACGAGTATATATTTGGACAAATACTCGAACCTCCTAAACACAGACTTGCAATTCACCCACAAACTCACAGTTCTCTTACGTCACAAGGAATACCATAGAATAATAATCAGCTCTACCATATCACTAATTTTTCTTATTTCAGTTTCTAGCCTATATTTCAATGAGACTTCATTTCTCAAGATGCATGCTGAAAATTAGAATCAACTGTATAACTTACAAAAGCTGCTGAGAGTTCAATTTAGTTAAAACTCACCTCAGTATCACCAGCACTAGCTGCTACTGAATGCGCAACTTCCATTTCTCTATCATTTTCAAGATACACGGCACGCTGCAAAATAGTATACGAAGAGAAAAATATTATACATACAACTATCATTGAACTTTGTACAGTAACAAAGGAAATTCAACAGAATCAGAACCTCCATTGGATCCATGCTAGCCGTTGATTTGTAGAACTTATCCAAGAAAGAGCCTTCAGCTGAATTTAAGATATGCCAAAAGGGAGAAAATATTTGTCACCAAAAATCCTAACGCAAAGGGTACGTTGCTGAATCCCAAATGCAAAACTCATTAAAGGCTCCTTATGCAAATGCGAATCATATTTGCAGTACTCAAACAGACAAGAGAATACCATTCAATTATCATTATTCAAGACAGCAAGAAAGCACAAAGAACAGTGATTAAGAAAGAAAAAAAGATTCTGATTCTCTAATTCTTCTTTTCCTACTTCACCGAACTAACAAACAACATCATTCTATGTTTTGGAATTGCAGTGGGAAATAGCTTGGACAATTGCATGTGCTTCAACTTCCACCACTTAACATTTGGCAAAAATAACATCATTCGGTTAGCTGAATGCATTAGAACAGAAAGCAAACATAAAGATATTGATAGCGAAAAGGCTTAAACTAGTGACCTGAACAGGCAACAACCATGAGGCTTAAGGTGTACTTTCTTGATATTCACATAAGAGCATTACGAAGTAAAATGAGAGAGAAATCAAGAAACAAGAATCGTTGTTGGCAAGAAGTTCAACACCACATCACCCAGCGGCGACACTTGCAAATATACCCATGGAAAGCTATGTAAGAATTGAGAAAAAATATACAGGGAGTAAAACGACTTACTGAGTTTTATCTCCGAAGTGACATTCCCTACAGCATGAAGGAGTCCAACAGTTCCACAGGCATTTCCCACAGTTTGCCGCATGAAGTAAACTCCATTGTTGATGTCCTGAGTCAGAAAAGCATGGGAAAACTTAATATTTTTGAAAGAGTGTGACGAACTTCATGCAACAACACACAGCCGACAATATGCTCAAAAGTATATAAATAAATATGGCATTTCAAATTGATTTTTTTAACAAAATTGTTTAGGCATCTCTTGCCTAAACAATATTCCAAATCTTAGCATATAAGGCTCGTTTGTCGTAGATGATAGCTATGACTTGAGATGATGGCTGATAAGTTATGACTGATGGCTGAAACTTATGGCTGATAGCTGATTTAATGACTACTGTTTGGTTTAGTTGTTCTGAAATAACTTATTTATTTTAAGTGTTAAGAAACAACTATTTAAAAAAAAAAACTCTTAAAAAAGTAAAGTAGGAGAGAGAATGAGTGGGAGGAATAGTAAAGATTCTTTGCTATTTTAGAAAGTGGACATATACTCTGGGACAGACTAAAAAGAAAATGTGGACATATACTCTGGGACGGAGGGAGTAGCATTTTATTATCAAATTGATTTAACTAAGATGGATTAAAATAAAAGAGCACAAATTTGTAATCTGATTTGCATGAGAATAAAGAATTAAAAAAGAGAAGAAAAACAAAGGAAGAAAAAGAAGATAGAGAATGACGTAGGGAGTAGAAGTAAAAAAAAAAAAAAAAAAACACAAATGTAGACCATACGAACTGAAGTGTGTATCATTAAACATGAAAAGTTAGCGTGATTTTTACAAAAGCTACTATTTGTGCCTTTTGACTTCTACTTATCTATATGCAATAGTGGGATTGTACTCTACTTATTAGCTTATTAAATTAAAGCAAAAACAAACACTCCTATTTTAACTTATTTAGAGCTAAAAGTCATAAGTCACTCAAATTAAGCTGAAACAAACGAGCACATAAACTAATGAAATAGAAGGTAGAGACATCAAGGATCATAGGACATGTGTTTACTTAGCAATGACTAAAATCAGCTCTCTCTCCCCATAGTCAGACATACAGCACTTGCATGTGATTCGCCCATGGAGCTAGGGCACACGTGCAAACATATGTCGCGAGTTCCCGACTTCAGCCTCCAAATGGTCACCAGTGAGATTCTCAAACCGGGTCAACCCTGGGGGTTCTAGGGACCTCAAGAGTGGTCAACAGAAATCCCCTAAGCAATGTGATCAACAAAGTGTGCCCTGTAGATTGTTACCCCTACTTTTGTAAACAAATGGGGGCATTTCTTTCCATGGGATCGTACAGTCTACATGACCACAAGTTTCCTGTTTCGCAGGAATAAATGATGGAAAAGCTATAGTGAGGGGAGGGGGCTGGTCTCCTCATGATTCCAAGTTTCATCGCTAATTCACAAGTAACAGTCAAGTGGCAGTAAGTGTCATGCGTAAACCAAGTAACTTCATTTTCAAATGGTAAGGGATTCATATGCTGTTTAGTGACTAAACAGCATATCCGTCTGGTTTCAACAGTATTCTCATAATTCCACTTGTAGCCATTCAAGTCAGAAACTAGCCATTACTTAACAGAATATTAATTAGAGATAACAAAAGACTCACCTTCTTTACACTATCCTGCTGTATTCTCTCTTCTTCGCTCTGGGGACACACAATTAGCACGTGAAATCAATAAGCATAAATCAAAAATTTGCAGGCTCACACAAATGCCACCCTAACCAAACGCCAGATGAGAACATAACTAAAAGACAACAAACCTTTGACGTGATGGGATAAAGAAACAACACAGCAAGTACTGGCTTCGGCACCATTTCTAAGAGTTCTTCATCCAAGCCATACACATCACAGCACTCTGCCTCATCCACAGGAACACCAAGCCCCCAAAGGAACTACTCAAATAAAAGAAGTGATTTAAACATAAGCTATACAAATCCCTTGGAACACGTTCATCTAGTTACCATTCATTACATTACCAATCTAGGTCCTTATTTATACCTTAATGAACTAAAAATTGTTCCTAAGGGGAAAATTGCACCTAATCATTTGCACATCCTTAAAAAAACATTTTTTTAACATACTCCCTCCGTCCCATACTTATTGCTACTAAATGAGAGTGCACGGGAATTAAGAAAATATCTTGGAAAAATAAGTATTGTGAGTGGGTAGGAGAGAAAATAAGTTAGTAGAAAGTTGTTGTGAGTGGATAGGAGAGAGAAAAATGAACATTTTGGGTAAGTATCAATAAGTATGGGACGCGCAAAATGGAAATAAATAGAAGTTTGGGATGGAGGGAGTATCAATTGTGGTAAGAAAACGAAAATTTTCATTTACATAAAGCAAGATATCAGTAGAATGTTATGCACTACGAACCCAAACTGAAAGACAAGTTTGAATCGAAACGAAAACATATTTAAAATTAATTTTACTGTAGTTTATGATGGTAATAGTTTTATTCTCTACAACTGAGTAAATCTAAGTTCAATACTGAATCCGAATTTCTCGTATTTACTTAAAATTTAAGAAAGTAAGACTCATATTTTGGGGAAGGGCGAAAGAAGTAACAATTCAGAACCCAAATTGAAATACATATTCAAATTGAAACCAAAAAAAAAAGCAACTCCGTTTATTACAATCAGCCGGAATCGAATCTCAACAGCAATAACATAACATGGCTCTCTAAATTGACCAAAAATTAAGCGAAATTATTAAATGATGTTCGGGGAAAGGGCTGCCGATCGAAATAATAGTATCAATTATTGAGATTATGGATTGTACAATGAATTAAAGAGTAATTGAAGACGATAATTGGTAAGATTTGAGAGAGAGAGAGAGACCTGGTTCATGACGTCGGGATTAGCTTCAAGAGGAAGCCATCTCTTAGCGGAAGCACTTTCGGCCATTTTTTCTATCGAGTTTTCTCTCTCTCTTGATGTTGTTCTTTTAAGTATGATTCTCTCTCCGGAAAGCCGTAAAGGTTTAGGGAGGGTTTCTTTAATCTCATTTACCCACTTGTATTTTATTACTTCTTCTTCTGTATACTTTACACAGAAATTAAAAAAAAATAATGTTTAAATGTTGTTAATATGAAAAGTAAAGTAAAAAAAAAAGTAAGTAGAGAGTTTTTGTTGTGAAAATGATTGGTGGGTGTTATTGTCTATTTTAAGTAAAAAAGCAACCAAGAACCTTAGTCTATTCTGAAACAACTAAAAGGAAAGTAAAACCTTAGTTAGTCTGAGACCGAGTGAATTTTTTTCCGAAAGAAAATATGATCATTTAAATTAATGATTTTAAAGCTATTTTAATAAACATAAATTTTTTTTCATTCATTTTGAAAATTTGAAACAATTTACTTATTATAAAAAGTAACATTTCCTGAATATGATTAGTAATTTTTTTTAAAGTTTAAAAACTTATCCTTCAAAAAAAAAAGTTTAAAAAACTTATTTTGGTACAAAAAAAATAATTGAAATAAATAATGGACAAGCATTTGAGTTTGATAGCGTCAGGGCCGTGCCTATATTTTTTCTTTTGGGCCTCAGGCCGGTCCTAGCCCGCCAATCCAGATTTGCGGCACATAGCGGGCTTATTTTAAAAAGAAATCAATTGAAAATGACGAAAATACTCGTGAAATAGTGTTGTTGAAGCACTATTCCACGAACATTTTTCATCATTTAAGCTGGAATAAAATCGAATTTCAGAAAAAAATAGGAGCGGGGGAGGGTTTGGTGGTCAATCGATATGGTCTAAGCCCGAAGCCAGTCGGGCCGGGCAAAGCACGTCTCACCACGGCCCTGGCCGGGCCGCTTGAATGTGTATCCCGTTTTAAGAGGATTGCATATGTCGCCATTAAACTGGGCCTGTATATTTTAAACTGAGCCTGTATATATTGCCGTTTTGGGTATATTTGTTTAATGCAAGTCTTCGCCGCTGGATTGGGCCTGTCTACTTTTGGAAAGTGGAACTCGTTGAAATAGTAACTAACAACCCATTGAAGCCCAACAAATATCTTGCGTACCATATTTAGACATTAAGGGGGCGTTTGGTTCGGCATAAAAAAAAATGAAGGAATGGAATGGACAATGGAATGGAATCCTGAAGGAATTGGAAAAGAAAAAAATTGGTCAAACCTTGTGTTTGGTTGGCACGGAATGGAATTGAATTGCCATTCAATTCCTTGGTAATTCATGTTGGTTTCAAAACAAAACTGTTGGAATGGAATAATAATAATAATAAATAATAATAATAAATAATAATAAGGAATAATAATAATAAATAATAATAATAAAATAATAATAATAATAATAATAATAAATAATAATTATTATTATAGTAATAATAATAATAAACAATAATAAACAATAACAATAATAATATTATTATTATTATTTATTATTAACATTATTATTATTATTATTATTATTTCCTATTATTTTATTATTATTATTTATTTTTATTATTTATTATTTATTATTATTATTTCATATTATTATTATTATTATTATTTATTTTTATTACTACTATTATTATTTTTATTATTATTTATTTTTATTTTTATTATTATTATTTATTATTTTATTTTATAATAATAATGATTATTTATTATTATTATTTATTATTATTATTATTTATTTATTATTATTATTATTATTATTATTTTTATTTCTTTCAATTCCATCAATGGATTGAAATGGATGGAATTGAGCATTCCTCCCCATTTTATGATGGAATGGTGAATTCCTTCGTTTGAAGGAATTGATCATTCCAATGAAATGGAAAATTTTGAAAAAAATGAACCAAACATGGCAATGGAATTGGTCAAAGGGAATTGAGCATTCCATTCCCCCACTTTACCCCGAACCAAACGCCCCCTAAGGCTCCGTTTGTTTCGCGTAAAATAACTTCCGGAAAATGATTTCCCCATTTTCCGGTGTTTGTTACGCACCGAAAATGAGGAAAATATTTCCGGAAAATGGTTTTTCCCTTTTTTCTAAGAAAAATGACTTACGGATTTTTACTAAGTAAGTCATTTTTCGGAAAATGATAACTCTCTCACTCACACCCAACTCTCCATAAAACCCCACCCTACCCACTACACCTCTAACACCACCCTCTTCATCCATCTATCCACCACCCCCAACTACCCCAGCACCCAAACCCACCCCCACCCCCACCACCTACCCCACCCACCCACTCCACCCAAAAAAAAAAAAAAAAACACACTTCTTTTCACTCATATTAAAAAAAAAAAATTAACATCTCCACCACCCTCAACTATCCCAGCACCCACCCCACCCACCCACCCCAACCAAAAAAAATAAAAAAAAACTTCTTTTCACTCATATTATTAAAAAAAAAAAAAAAAAAAAAAGAGAACACCTCCACCTCCCCCACCCAACTACCCTACCACCCCACCCTACCCCCACCACCCCACCCACCTCCCCCAAAAAAAAAAAATTCAAAAAATCACTCATATTAAAATTATTTTTGAACACCCTCCCCACCCCCACCCCCGCCACCCAACCCACCTACCCCACCCCACCCATCCCACCCCAACCCAACCCAAAAATCTCCACACACATTCAAATTTTTTTCTCATAATAATTCTTTTCCTCATATTAATTATTATTATTTTCATATGAAAATATTTTCCGAAAAACATTTTTCTTAGATTTACCAAACAACCAAAAACATGTTTATGTCATTTTCCGGAAAATATTTTCATTTTCCGGAAAACATTTTACGGGAAATCATTTTCCGGAAATTGTTTTACGCGAAACAAACGAGCCTAAGATAAAATATTTTTGCGTAAAGAAATGTTCAACTATTTTACCAACTCCGTCTAGTAGTTGTAAATTTTTCACTCATTTTGTAGTGTTTTGTTAATAGGCGTGTGAACTCCTGGTGATTCTTACTCAGACAGAAGCAACATCATTAATGAAGATCTTTCAAATTTACCCTCATTACATGTCTCTTTCACCTAGATAATTAAATCAATGCAACAAGCATCAAAGCAACGATAAAAGTGGAAATTGATGATTTATACTTAAAAGCGATAATTATTTCGCACCAAAAATTTTGTCAAAAAATGACAATAATTCGCGTTCAGTGAGACCACAATTATCAATTGACTTTGAGCCACAATAAAGCAAGAAATGCGAATTGACAAGCTCACAAGCCACAACTACTCGAATGAGCGTTTGCGTTGCGCTACGACAATAATTCGCGTTCGGTGAGACCACAATTATCAATTGACTTTGAGCCACAATAAAGCAAGAAATGCGAAATTGACAAGCTCACAAGTCTTGTAGTGGGCCAAAAGAGATATTTCTCAAACGTTTTCTAGTGGAAAGGAATTCGTGAAAGCCCATTATCACTTAGTTGTTGATGAAATCATACAAACAACTCAGCCCATTATTACTAGTTCTGAAAGCTGTTAGAGAATATCCAACATCGGAATTAAACTAGCCTTATTATATAAGATCTTGGCTACTCTTCTCATAGCCAATTAGGCCTGGCAATTGTGCCCTTTACCCGCTAACCCATCCGTAACCAACCCGCTAATTACCCGACCCAACCCGTTTAAGTTAGCGGGTCACCCTTTCAACCCGTAAAGCTTAACGGGTCGACCCGTTTCAACCCGCGAGAACA
>JAOWBW010003494.1:0-28328 GCA_026119855.1 Campanula takesimana
TGTCCTATAGTACCTAGAGGGCTGTTATTGAACACCAAAGTGTAGGGTTTAGTCCGGTCGTGATCATGTTCTAATAAGGGTAACCTTTTGGATCGTTTGGGGTGTTTAGAAAGGTTCGTTTTTATGAACGGAGGTAAAGCGTGAATTGGCAATTGGGTACTTACGGTTTGATTAACTTAAGGTTATTCATTCTGATTTCCTACTTTGGAATTCCAGGTGTGATGAGATGGTTGTTTCATAGTCTAGTATATCTTATGAGTAAATGTTTAGGGTCATTTGGTAATAGTCATTGTGCCATTTGCGAGCGACCGTTTGGGTTGTGCTCTTTATGATTAACTTGTGGGTATCATATTTAGGATGTATTTGGTACAATGCCTTATCTTGGAATCATTATGTTTGAATGGTCAATGTTGTTGGACTCTTTTATGAGAAAACTCTTTGTGCTATTGTTGTTGAACTCTTCTTGAGTAATCGTTTGCATCTTTTATGGTGATTAATTGGTATGGTTCCCTATTTGGAATCAAATGGTTGTTTATTGTGCTAGTATTTTATTACTTAGCCTTTACTTGAAAGTCCAGCTGGTATTTTGTGTGTGTTTGGGCGATGCGAAACATTATGATGGCACAGCCAAGTCACATTGTGATGTTGACCATTGTTTTGCCCCATTATTACCCTCCTCCAGATTGGCCTTGGATGTGAGAAGAGCTAGCTCCTTTTGTGTGCATTTTAGCTTTACTTGGAGCATGACTTTGTGGCATGTCTCCCGTCCCTTGTGACACTTCATTTGGTTATTGGTTCCGGTACCGGGGGTATTCTCTTCAGCTTTTATGCTACTATGAAATGGTTTAATGGGTTGATTGATTGATTGGTCGGTTCTGACCGGGGTTCTCTTCAGTTGTTATACTGCTATTGTTGATTGGTTGATCGGTTGAAGCTGCGCAGCGATTGTTCTATCAGTTTGGTGAAACCTTGGCTCAGTATCCTTTGTTACATTTTATTTCAGTCTTATGTGCTGCATGATGAGTTAGTCGTTATTTCCAACTGGTATGGGACAGTTGGCGATAGGGAGCTTTCTCATTTGTTGTTATGTGATTTACTTGTTCAGTTATATCGTTGATTTGCATGATATTATGCCATGTAGATACATTTAGTGACTTACTGAGATTTTATCTCACCCCGTTCTTGTTTTCAATTGTTTTTCCTTAACCTCCCCCCCAGGAAAGCAAGTGGTAGCGTTGTGAGGTCCGTTGTAGCGGGAATCTTCTGAGCAGGTTGATCGCATTTGGGATAGTTTCCCTTCGGAGCCTTTAGGCATATTATTGTGGGTTCGTAGTCGTTCAGTGTTTTGTATATACGGTTGCACTTTGGGTATTTTTGTTAATAGTGGTTCTTGCTTCCGCATTTGTTTCTAGTCTCCGAGTTGTAATCTCGTTGAGGTATTGCTTGATGGTATAGATTTCATAGTTGAATTCACGCGCCCGTGTTTGGTATTTTGTATTTTGGAGATGTATATTGTAAATTTTATATTTATGGATTTTTGAGATTCCCGGGTGTGACAGTTGGTATCAGAGCAATGGTTTTAGATCTTGAAGGAGAATAAGAACTCTGATATTGAATGGTTTCAATACTGGGTGTTATGATTTTGAGTGGTTTAGAAACTAAGTTTTCTTGAAAGAATGAGGTTAAGGTAGAAGTTGGTTGAGTTACAAGTCGTGATATTGACGTCGAGTGTTCCTTCTCTTGTGGTATATCAAGTATAGGATTGGTGTCAATAGTGTTGGTTCCATTGGGGTTAGTTGGTTTTGAGAATAGAGAGTGCGAGTCTTTGAGGACTTAGGAGTTATATTTTGTAGAGTGTATAATGTTTCGTGCGATGTACGCATGTTAGTCCCTCATTCGTGAATTATGTGAGGAGTATTCTCGGATATGAGACTTCAGGATTGTTCTGGTATACATAAGAAACCCGGGAGAATTATGAGCGATAGTACTCTATAAGCTATAAGTTGATTTAGTTGTGTCACCTATTCGGGTTATTGATGTGATAAGTGGTGTGGTTTAGCTTTCTATGTGTCTCGTATCTTTGTGTTTTGATGCAGAACAGGAAGGTGATTGCCTATGCTTCGAGGAAGTTGAGCCCGAGTGAACAGAATTACCCTACTCATGATATGGAGTTAGCGGCTATAGTATTTGCGTTGCACAAATGGAAGCACTACCTTTATGGGGCGAAGTTTGAGATTTTTACGGATCACAAGAGTTTGAAATACCTTTTCTCCCAGAAAGAGTTGAATAATAGCAGCGCCGATGGATGAATTGTTGAGGATTATGATTGTACGATTTCCTATCACCCGGGGAAGGCGAATGTGGTCGCCGATGCGATTAGTAGAAAATCTTATGTGGCTTCGATGATGGTCCGTGAGTGGAAAATGCTTGACGATGTTCGAGATTGGTCTCCTCGTGAATCGAGACATGGGGCTATTTTTGCGAATATTGGGTATCTCCGACCCTAATTCAGAGAATAAAGGAAGCTCAGAAGAAGATCCCGAGTTGGTGAAGATAATGGGTAAATTGAAGGAAAGAATTTCGAGGATTTTTCTGTTAGCCCGATTGGAGTGTTGACTTTCCGTGGTCGTTTGTGCGTACCCGATTTGGTAGATTAAAGAGGCAAGTTATAGATGAGGGTCACAATCGAGGTATACTATTCATCCGGGTAGTACGAAGATGTATCAGGATTTGTAAGCAACAATTTTGGTGGATTAATATGAAAAGGAAATAGCGGAGTATGTTTCGAAATGTTTAACTTGTCAGCAGGTCAAGGCCGAGCATCAGAGACCCGCAGGACTACTTCAGCCGTTAGAGATTCCCGAGTGGAAATGGGAGCACGTACTATGGATTTCGTTACGGGACTACCTCGTACCCGTAGGAAGTATGACAGTGTTTGGGTAATAGTGGATAGATTGACCAAGAGTGCCCATTTCTTGCCTATTGACATCAGATATTCGATGGGGAAGCTTGCGACCCTTTATATCGATGAGATTGTGAGATTGCATGGGGTTCCGGTTAGTAGTGTTCAGATCGAGACCCGAGGTTACTTCTAGATTCTGGAAGGCATTTCAGGAAGCTTTGTGTACAGATTTGCGATTCAGTACAGCTTTTCATCCTCAGACCGACGGTCAATCCGAGAGGACTATTCGATTCTTGAGGATATGTTGCGAGCTTGTTCGATAGACTTCTCTGATTCTTAGGATAGACATTTACCGTTAGTGGAGTTCTCTTACAACAACAGTTATCAGGCTAGTATCGAGATGGCACCGTATGAGGCTTTGTATGGAAGGAAATGTAGATCGCCTATTTGTTGGGATGAGGTTGGTGAAGCGAAGATCGTGGGTATTGATTTGCTTCAGGATTCAGTTGAAAAGGTTAGAGTTATCCGGGATCGATTGAAAACAGCTCAGAGTCGACATAAGAGCTACGCAGACAACCGAAGACGTGATCTTAGTTTTCAGACCGGTGATTTGGTGTTCTTGAAAGTATCTCCGAGAGTGGGTATTCGTAGGTTTGGGAAAAAGGAAAATTGGCTCCAAGGTTTATTGGCCCGTTTGAGATTTGGAAGGGTGGGCTTCTAGCGTATCGACTTGCGTTGCCGCCATCTTTAGACCGGTTGCACAATGTGTTCCACGTTTCTATGCTTCAGAGGTATGTTCATGATCCGTCTCACGTGTTACCAAGGGTACCGAGGATATTGAGCCCGATATGACTTATGAGGAACGACCGGTTCGGATCCTAGATTCTAAAGTTCAGAGTTGAGAAACAAAAGCATTGCGTTGGTTAGAGTTCTTTGGAGGAATCATAACATCGAGGATTCGACGTGGGAGCTCCGAGATGAGATCGAGAGGAAATTTCCGTGGCTTTTTAATTCGGGTAAGCCTCGTTAAAATTCGGTCGAATTTTCTTTAAGGGGAGTGAATGTCACGACCCGAAAGCTAGGCTCTATTTATTAGTAATAAATATTATTAATTTATTTATTTGCTTATTTATTTATTTAAGTTATTAATTTATTTAAATAATTATGTGTGCATTTTATGTGTTATAATAATTTATGCCTAGCATTTTATTTGGGTCATTTGTGCTAGTGTAGAATGTTGGGTCGTACTAAATTTGTGGGAGTAAACTTAGTTGAGCTTAGTGAGGAGGGGCCTAGGTGTAAGTTTTCAATTATTTTAACTACTCCCTCCCTCCCTACCCCCCCCTCCTCCCTCCCTACCCCCTATCACCCTCACCCACACCCTCACCACACTCCCACCCTCTCCCAGCATACTCCTTTCTCTCCCTCCATTGCCAAGAAAAAGGGTAAGTCATCTCTTCCTTCTCTCTTCATTTTCTTCATATTCCTCTCATAATCTCTCATTTCTTAAAACATGAATCTTGTTTAGATCGTCGATAGGATCATAGGAAGCCAAAAATATTCAAGTTCCGGCAACTTTGAGAAAATCCGAGTAAGTTGCTTTTCCCCCATTTTTATGCTAAAGTGTTCATATCATGTTTATATTATGCCTTGATGTGTTATATTTGAAGTTTGGTTGAGTTTGGAATTTAATTGAATTTATTTTGAGTTTGGTCAAAATGGTGATTTTAGGAATGTTGGGTTTGAATCTTGATCTTGGTTGATAAATGGTATCATTTGAGTCCCCATTCTAGTTAAAAGTGGTTTTGGGTTCATCTTTATGCTTGGTAGAAGGTTGATTATGTTTGATTTTGATTGTTATATGAAATGGGTAAGAAAAATGGTAGAAACCCAGATTTTGGCCGGAATTTGCCTTTCCGGGCAAGGAGGCGCGCGCACCCTTGTGAATACCCCTTTCCGATGAAGCGACGCATGGGAAGTATCTTGTGATTATTTTTATTTACAAAGGGAATATTCTTAACGACATTAAATTATGAGAGTCGCCACGCCGTTTTAATTATAGCCAAAACTTTGAGAAAAAGCATGTTTAATGGGTTCGGGGGTCAAATTACAACAAGAGAAGAATATTGAACGTTATCACTCCTATTGCCCGAATGATCGGTCTTTCTATCATGATGAATGTGTTAGTAGTGTGTTAGTGTTTGAGACCGGATCCGAAGATTGCCTACATTCCTCTCAATGTGAGAAGCTCAGGTCAGCGTAGTTCGCAGAGAATTAGAATAGGCAGAAGAATCGGGGTCATGCATAATGAAGGGGAATTACCTAAAGATTAGGGTTTAGAAGTAGTTCCTAGATCATCCTCGGGTTGATGAACCCTCGATCATCATCGGCTATGAAATAACATGTAATTATGAAGATCGCAACCCTAAATATAGCATAAATAAGGTTTTAATCTATGAACATGAAGAACATGCGAAGAACATATATGAACATATGAATAAACATGCAAAGCATATGAAGAAACTATGAATAAACATGCAAGAACATGAATATAAAAGATCTACATTAAAAATAATGCAAGAACACGAAGAAAAGTTAGAAAACTTACCTATGTTGGCAAGAAATAAACCTTGGATCTTCTTGAGTGTTTGAATGCTTAATTAGGGAGAAAATGTGTTTAAGAACTCCAAAACTCGTACGTTAGAGCTCTCAAACTCGGATCCTTAAACCAATAGCCTGGAGTGGTTTATATAGTAAACTGATGGGAGGATCTGATGGTCCGATCATCCGGCGCAAGGTTGGCCGCCTGGCCATTGTTGATGCCGGTGACAATAGTGGCCGCGTGGCCAAGATCAACGCGGAGCAATGTTGGCCGCGTGGCCAAGGTTGCCGGCTGACTTGAAATTTAAGCTAGGGTTTTACTGTTCATACAAGGCAACCCTAAATGTCCATATTTAATGTTTTCTAGAACATTGAGCTATTTTTGGGAATCCGGGACAAGTCTTTGCAAGGTTTTTAATTCCTATAAAGTCCTTGTATATTTTGGGAAAGCCTAATAAACTCATTTTCAGATCGGGTACTAACAGTAGCCCCTCGGCGACGCTTCTTGCAAGGCAATGTGGGGTCGACGATAAAAGAAGGATCCGTCTGAAACATGAGTTTCAAAACAGATGAAAGGTAAGGTAATGGCTGAACCTTTGCAGGCGACCCACGTATCCGCGGGGAATCAAGTCAAACGTAGTTCAAGTCTGATGGGAAATGAGAATGACTGTCCTCTGATGGGGAGCAACGTCTTTTGCTGGGGAAAATGCACCTGCTGGGGATGAGAGATGAACGCGTCGGTCGAGTGGCTGGACCCTTTCAGTTTCCTACGTATCCTCTGAGGAATCAAGCCGGTCGTAGTTCAGAGATCTACTGGGGATAAAACGAGATATTGGACTCCTGCTAGGGATAATAAACCTACGGGCACTATCCTGTATGAAGAACGAACATTCGTAAGCAATGAAGTCATTTGGGAAAATTAAGACTACGTTGTCTAAATAATCCCAAGATGGAATGGTAAACGCAATCAGGATTGCCAGGGTTCCTGCCGATTGCGCTAAAGTAATAGATGTCGGATCTCTCGCGAACAGAAAACGCCGAGGCTTCTGCCAACCGCGATCAATCTAGGATGCGTATGTCATAGAGGCGCCGAAGTCTCGACGATCATGCAAATCCTAATAAATGCTGGATCTCTCGCAAATAGAAACGCCGAGGCTTCTGCCAATTACGATTGATCTAGGATGGTATGTCATAGAGGCGCCGAAGTCTCTATGATCATGCAAATCCTAATAATAAATGCTGGATCGCTCGCAAATAGAAACGCCGAGGCTTCTGCCAATTACGATTGATCTAGATGGTATGTCATAGAGGCGCCGAAGTCTCTATGATCCATGCAAATCCTAATAAATGCTGGATCGCTCGCAAATAGAACGCCGAGGCTTCTGCCAATTACGATTGATCTAGGATGGTATGTCATAGAGGTGCCGAAGTCTCTATAACCATACGAATCTTTAAATAGATGCTGGATCGTTCGCAAACAGAAACCCGGGCTTCTGCCAATTACGATTGATCTAGGATGTTATGTCATAAAGGCGCCGAAGTCTCTACACCATACGACCTAAGCAAATATTGGGAAAGAAGTAAGGGTGACAATGGTGCGAGACATATAGACGCGGGGTCTAAATAATCCCAAGATGGTAAATGGTATAGCCGGAGCTTATGCGATATAAAGATAGACGGGCCTCTGTCAATCGCAATTTATAAAATAACAAGTGCTGGATATTACGCAATATAGAGGTAGACGGGCCTCTGCAATTTGCAACAGAACGTACGCGAAGTAGAGACAACTCTCGGTCATCGCGATAATATAACAAAGCAATAACAAATGTACGTGCAGTAGGGATAACTCCTAGTCACCACGATAGTTTTTATAGAGATGAAACATTCGTGCAGTAGGGATAATTCCCGGTCACCACGATGTTTTTTTAAGAGGCGAAACAGTCGTGCAGTAGGGATAACTCCCGGTCACCACGATATTTTTAAAGGGATGAAACATTCGTGCAGTAGGGATAACTCCCGGTCACCACGATAGTTTTTTGAAGAGATGAAACATTCGTGCAGTAGGGATAACTCCCGGTCACCACGATAGTTTTTAAGAGACGAAACATTCGTGCAGTAGGGATAACTCCCGGTCACCACGATAGCTTTTAAAAGAGATGAACATTCGTGCAGCAGGGATAACTCCCGGTCACCACGATAGTTTTTAAAGGGATGAAACATTCGTGAGTAGGGATAATTCCCGGTCACCACGATAGTTTTTAAAGGGGTAAACATTCGTGCAGTAGGATAATTCCCGGTCACCACGATAGTTTTTAAAGAGATGAACATTCGTGCAGTAGGGATAACTCCCGGTCACCACGATAGTTTTAAAAGAGATGAAACATTCGTGCAGTAGGATAATTCCCGGTCACCACGATAGTTTTTAAAGAGGCGAAACAGTCGTGCAGTAGGGATAATTCCCCAGTCACCACGATAGTTTTAAAGGGATGAAACATTCGTGCAGTAGGGATAACTCCCGTCACCACGATAGTTTTGAAGAGATGAAACATTCGTGCAGTAGGGATAACTCCCGTCACCACGATAGTTTTTAAAGAGATGAAACATTCGTGCAGTAGGGATATTCCCGGTCACCACGATAGTTTTTAAAGAGGCGAAACAGTCGTGCAGTAGGGATAACTCCCGGTCACCACGATAGTTTTTAATGAGATGAAACATTCGTGCAGTAGGGATAACTCCCGGTCACCACGATAGTTTTTTAAAGAGATGAAACATTCGTGCAGTAGGGATAACTCCCGGTCACCACGATAGTTTTTTAAAGAGATGAAACATTCGTGCAGTAGGGATAACTCCCGGTCACCACGATAGTTTTTTAAAGAGATGAAACATTCGTGCAGTAGGGATAACTCCCGGTCACCACGATAGTTTTTTAAGAGATGAAACATTCGTGCAGTAGGGATAATTCCCGGTCACCACGATAGTTTTTAAAGAGGCGAAACATTCGTGCAGTAGGGATAATTCCCAGTCACCACGATAGTTTTTAAAGGATGAAACTTCGTGCAGTAGGGATAACTCCCGGTCACCACGATAGTTTTTGAAGAGATGAAACATTCGTGCAGTAGGGATAACTCCCGGTCACCACGATAGTTTTTAAAGAGATGAAACATTCGTGCAGTAGGGATAATTCCCGGTCACCACGATAGTTTTTAAAGAGGCGAAACATTCGTGCAGTAGGGATAATTCCCAGTCACCACGATAGTTTTTTAAAGAGATGAAACATTCGTGCAGTAGGGATAACTCCCGGTCACCACGATAGTTTTTTAAACAAAGGATAATTTAGAGATTTTTTTAGGCTTTTTAAAACCAAATGATGTTCTAAAGGACAATAGACCCTTGCAGAGTCATAAAGCTGGCGAACTTATCATGAGTCGCGAAGATGACGGATTGTTATGAAGTTGCAAAAGGGATGAACTCTCATGGAGTCACAAAGGTGATAGACTCTTGGGGAGTCACAAAGGTGAGGGACTCTCGGGGAGTCACAAAGGTGATAGACTCTCGGGGAGTCACAAAGGACTCTTTGGTGAGTCACAAGGGCAAAGGACCTTTAGGGAGACGCGAAGGAGATGGACTCTCGGGGAGTTGCTAATATGGGAAACATGATCTGGGTTCCGCTTATCCTAATTTAGGAGGGAATGAGGCTACGAGCCATTGAGACCAAGGTGTTAGGTAAGGGACATTTTTCTTGGTTGCCTAGAGGTAGGACCTAAGGCTTTTTAAGGAAGGGGAATAAGGAAGATGGTGATCTCCTAATCTTGAGATAGGGATGCCAAAGATGTCACGGCTTCTTGGGCTTTAGATTATGTCTTGGAGATAATGTGGGTTACCTAGGCTTACGGGCTAGGGTTTGGAGAGAATGCGACTGCCTAGGCTCGAGGCTAGGGTTCGGAGAGAATATGGAAAGGCTATTGTATCCTAGGCATAAGACTAGCGGGGAATTGAGATTATAAGTTTCCTAGGTTTCGAGATTAGGGTTTGGAGAGGTTGAGGTTTGGGAACTTCCTAGGTGTTAGGGTTTCGAACAAGGGTTTGGAAACTGGTGTTTAAGGACAATGACTCTCCTAGGTTTGGGACTAGGGTTTAGAAATATCCTAGGCTTCGAGGCTAGGGCTTGGAGTTGTGGTAGGTTCAGAGGTTGCAAAGGCGTTGGCTTTAGACCCAAGGCTGGGAGTTGAAAGGGTTGTGACTTCCTAGGCTTGAGACCATGGACCGTTGGGAAGAGGGATTGCTTTTGTGGAAGGTCCACTAAGATTGATGTTAGGGTTCACCATTTTCCGGGATTGGTGACTATGGCTTGGAAAGGTTCATAGTAACCTAGGCTTTAGGCTAGGTTTTAAGGCTAAGGACTGTAAACTTCCTACGTTTTGAGACTAAGGTGAAGGAGTTTCCTAGGTATAGAACTGGGGTTTGAAGGGAATGTTGAATCCTAGGCTTGATGATAGAGTTTAAAGAGGATAATTTCTACCTAGCCTTGAGGCTAGGGTTTTAGAAAGAGTGCGACAACCTAGGCTTGAGGCTAGGGTTTGGAGCGAATGCGACTACCTAGGCTTGAGGCTAGGGTTTGGAGCGAATGCGACCACCTAGGCTCGAGGCTAGGGTTTAGAGCGAGTGCGACCACCTAGGCTCGAGGCTAGGGTTTAGAGCGAATGCGACTACCTAGGCTCGAGGCTAGGGTTTAGAGCGAATGCAACTACCTAGGCTCGAGGCTAGGGTTTAGAAAGAGTGCGACTACCTAGGCTTGAGGCTAGGGTTTGGAACGAATGCGACTACCTAGGCTCGCGGCTAGGGTTTGGAACGAATGCGACTACCTAGGCTCGCGGCTAGGGTTTAGAGCGAATGCGGCTTCCTAGGCTTGAGGCTAGGGTTGATTGAGTTTTGGACAGGGCCTTATATCCTAGGTTTTTGGACTAGGGTTCAATAAAACGGAGAATTGAGATTGTAAATCTCCTAGGTTTCGAGACTAGGGTTTCGGGAATTTGGAAATGATGTTGCATGCGGGGCTTTGGAAATTCCCTAGAACTTGGGCTAGGGTTAAAGAGGATGTTGCTACCTATGATCGAGGCTAGGGTTTAAGAAGGATGTAAATTCCTAGGATTTAGGCTAGGGTTTGGAAGGATGTAATTACCTAGGCTTGGGGTTAGGGTGATGAATAGAAGGTGACTACCTAGGCTTGAGGCTAGGGTTTGGAGAGAATGTGACTACCTAGGCTTGAGGCTAGGGTTTAGAGAGAAGGCGATTACCTAGGCTTGAGGCTAGGGTTTAGAGGGAATGCGATTACCTAGGTTTAAGGCTAGGCTTCGAATAGAAGGTGACTACCTAGGCTTAAGGCTAGGCTTCGGATAGAAGGCGACTACCTAGGCTTAAGGCTAGGCTTCGGATAGAAGGTGACTACCTAGGCTTGAGGCTAGGGTTTAGAGACCGAAAGCATTTGAAGGTTTGTCTTGGTTTAGACCGAGCAAGTTTGAGGTCTAAGAGTGTTGCGGTTTGGGGCAGGTGAGCTTGATACCTCATGGCTGGATAGGCTCGATAGGTTAGACCTAGGCTAGAGTGCTAGGGTTTAGCTAGGGTAAGACTCAGACATGTGTTAAGGAGACCGGGGCCTAATGGAATGGTAGGCGTGAGATCTAGGTGATCGAAGGCTAGGCAGGGTAGCGTTGGGACATAAGGCTTTCAAGCGGGTAAGTCTTTTGTCCTAGAGAAACCGCGTTATGGGTTAGGACCAAGCAGGCTTGAGGTCGGCCAAGGAGCAACGGATTGGGATTGGATGATCCTAGTACCTAATACGCATGTCGGGCTTGGATCCTAGAGTGTTTGAAAGTTTAGGCTAGGTGCGAACCATAGGTGCGGGAAATGGGTTTGGATATGTGACCATGTTGGCGCATAGGTATGGACTTGAGTCTCAAAGACTTTGCTCGAGTGCAATAGGTACCTAACAGGATTGGGTATGCTTAGGACTTAATTTTGTCTTAGAGGTCATGCGTGTGACTAAGCTCGTTTGGCAATTGCGAAGGTAGGTTAGGGATGGGACCAAAGGTGTTTAGCGCATGATTTTTGACTGGACGGGTTTTGATATCTTTATGGCATATCACGGTACGCGGGAGGTCCTATGCGTTCGAGCACGTTTGAGATTTGGACTCGTGGGGAAGAAAGGTTTGAGACCCGTGGAGTTTAAGGGTGGACCTTGTAGGTGGCGAGGTTTGGACTCGGCTCGGATTAAGTAGGTTAAAGACCTAAGGGGTTGAAGGTCAGACTAGGAAGTCTTTTGAAGCTAAGGAGTGACACTAGGTTTAAGAGTGGCAGGGCCATGGTTTGGGTATGACGGTATGCGTAGATGGCATTGTTTTGGTTGGACCGAGCAGGCTTGGGAACTAAAGAGTTCTGAGGGTCGACATCTAAGGTTATAGACCTAGAGGGTAGACATTTTTGTGATCTAAAGGGTTTAGGAGTTGAGACCTAAAGTGCGGATCGGATATGCTAGAGACCTACAAGGTAGGCGCTTGGTAGACTCGAATGGACTTGGGATCTAAAGGATCGTTCAATAGGTTAGACTGGGTAGGCCTAAGAGGTTGGACCTAAGAGGATAAGGGAGACATGGTCTGGACAAGGTAAGGATGAATATATATTGGTAGGTTTGGGATCTAAGAGATCGGTAGACTCGAGACTAGTAGGTTCGGGACCTAATGGGTCATTCTAAGGATTTGGATTCGGTAGACTGGCTTAAGGCTTTAGGAGTCCCGCTACTAACTTATGGAGGGTCGAGCTAAGGGGTTATGGTGTAACCTATGTAAGACTGACCGGGTAGGTGCGGGACCTAAGGTTTTGAATCAAGTCAGATTGGGACGTAAGGGTATCCTATTGTGTAGGAAATAGGGTGAAGGACCGAGTCGGTTCAAGAATCACAAAGATGGGTCTCAGAGTGGACCGAGGAGGTTTATACAAATTTTGTGGAGACCGAGAGTGCGGGTTTATAAACAAAGTGTCGTGGAAGAGAAAACTTTTGAAAGTGTTATGACTTTATAAAGATGCTTTATAATTAATTACGATTCTAACCAATTCAAAAAGTTCGTCATGTGCCGAGCTCGGCGATGAGGGATGCCCTTCCTTGTTGAAGCTCCAGTGTTCTCCGAGAAAGCGCATAGTCGACCCATTTTGTTGGGGACGCTCTAGTTTGATGAGCGGGTATCCTCCCTCCTTTGAGGAATCCTACGTCGAGCTTGATGATGAGGAGTCCTCTTCTTCTAAGTATGTGCTCGATGAAGCCCCGGCATTCTTTGAGAAACCTTATGGTCGGTCCTTTATTGTTAGGGAAGCCCCAGTTGCGTAGAGCGGGGTATCCTACCTCTTTTAAGACGCACCCTTTTTTTCTGCCTAGACCGCCCTTGCGGGTTTTCAATCTAGCGGGCATCTCTTTTGCGTCAATTTTTTTTTTTTTTTTTTTTTTTTTTTTTTAAGAAATCATTCAGTCGACTCCAAAAGAAAAAGAATTGTATGAAAACTTGCAGGGGCATTTTGGGGAGAGTAAGAGAGAGAGATAGTACTCACATTTTGACTCTTTGGGCAACTGAGTGTATATATGTACAAAAGGGAGGAAGCCCCTGCTTGACAGAAAGTAAGTGTTTAGCTCTTTCCTAGATTGTAGAACGGAAGACTTGTCGAGACATTTGAAAATTGTTTTATTCAAGATTCTTATTTGATTGCTCGAGAATGGACCTCGTTGATTAGTTATGCATCTTATTATTATGTTTTAGACAAGTAGTCTCGAAATAATAAATGTTTTGATCAGTTGTGAGTGAAGAAGTCAGGAGTAGAAATATGGGGGAAGAGAGAAGAGAAGGAAAATTGGCTACGAGGTGGGTTGTGTATATTTTGGACCGAACCGGGAGGTTGCCTACGTTCCGCGTAGTTCGGGGGAGGCCCGGATGATGATGAAGTTGGGGTTTGAGTATGAGGTTCATTTATCACGATAGGTTACTCCGTTGTAGCTTGTTGCTTTGGATTGCTTCATTGCAGCTCATTGCGGTGGATTGCTCCATTGTAGTTGTCATGGCTGCTGCTACCGCGTTAATCTTCTTTGTAGGGAAAGAAAGAAAAATAGAACATTTGAAGTGAAAATAAAATGGGACTTTTACTTTTCCATGGTGATAGCCCCTTCTATTTTTCTTTTTTCTTTTTATTTTATCTCTTTGTGCACACCCCTTTTTTTTGCCTAGGCCGCCCTTTCGGGTTTTCAACCTAGCGGGCTTCTTTTTGTGCAATGCTCTAACTTTTGCCTAGGTCGCCTTTTGGGTTTCAACCTAGAGAGCCATATATATATATATATTTTTTTTATATTTGTACATGAAACATTGGGCGAGACAAGCCCCTAGTTTGCTTTTGCCTCTCTCGATTGCGAGGTAGCTTCCTTATAGTTCAAGCGGCCTTTTGCTGGCGGCGGGCATCCTAGCCCCTTGATTTTCACCGGTAGAGCTCCATTGGATTGTCACGTGCACCAATGAATGACTTCGTGCACTTGTCTTATATTTGCGATGGAATACGGACAGCCCCAGTGTAACGGCATGTAGTACTCATGATGGGAACAAACCAATCCTTTAAATTGTGGCAGCATGGATGTCTATTTGATGATGAGCAACCGCAGTCCATTTCTTTGTTATGACCTCATAAAAGGGGTCTAATGGTGGGATGAGAGGCGTATGAGGATAGTGTATGGGAGAAGGTGTATATAGAGAGTGTACATGAAGTGTGTACAAAGGGTGAGTGTATAGAGAGAGTGTATGGGGGTAGAATGTAGAGAGAATAGAAAGTGATTCGTTCATCCCAATTGATCGAAGCATTTGTTGTTTTGAGATTAATCGTTTACTTAGTTACGTGAATGGTTCGTGGGTCCATTTATCTTTTAATGAGTCGTCATTAATGAGTAAGATTAAGATTAATTCATCATATAAAGATATAGCAATCAAGCGAAAATGGTGAATAAGACAATTTTCATGAAATTGATATATGCAAGCTTATGTCTCAAGTCTAGAGAGAAAACAAAAGAAATAAAGACCTCTTTATTGGAACTAAAAGATTTAAACTGACTAGTCCGGGGTGGACTTTTAGTTAAAGAAACAAAAATCGTCCAAGGTGGACTTTTGACTAAGGACACTCTAGAACCTACGAAGACTGAATGACCCTTTTCTTTTCTTTTATTTAAAGGAGGTAGCCCCAATTTCCTCTTTTGTCCATGCCCATGTATTCCGTTGGCGGGTGATGGCTCCGCTGTCAATGAGGCTTTGAATCTTTCTCCTCAATTGGACGCAATCTTCGGTGTCATGCCCAATTAACTGGTGGTATTGGCAGTGTTTGGAGGGATCCAAGCATTGCTTCACCCTACTTGGTTCATAGTTGATCAAAGGAGACAACTTGCCGGCTTGAACTAGACTTTTGAAGAGTTTGCCCAAGTCGTCGAATTCGCGCTCGTCCTTCCTTTCACGAACTGTCTTTGAGGGTGATTTAGGTACCGGCACCCCTTGTTGATGAGTAGTCATAGGAGGCATCCCGACGGGGACAGTCTGTGGCGGCCCGTACATTTGAGGAGCGTACGGGTGTTGACATTGAGCAAGAGGGAGAACTCGACTGAGGTAATCATAAACGCCACGAATGTCAGACAAATGGCGCCTCTCGATATCTCTTAGGGTCTTATGCATCTCCTTCTGAAAGTGTGTTGCTTGCTCGTTGAGAATGGCCTTAAAGTGGATTGCTTGTTCATTGAGGATGGCTTCGAAATGGGATGCTTGCTTATTGAGAGCAGTACCGGTGTAGAGGATTGTCTCGGGATCTTGGTAGCAGCTTCAGTTGCAACTTCGATGTTCCTTGCAGCCGACATGATGCAGAACTCTATGTCATGAAAGAATTAGATTCGTATTTAATGATAAGGCATCGTTATAAAAATCATTTTTTTGTCGGTCTCCACATTTTTGAAATGCATTTTGGTGAAAAATTGAAAGTTTGACCGGGCCGAAGTTGCCTACGTTCCCCTTATCATGAGGGAGAGGTCCCACACAATAAGAGGCTCAGGTCGCCGTAGTTCGAATCAAGTTAGACCTTTTTTAAAAAGAGGTGAGAGGTGACCATAGGGGTCAATTTGATAGAGTCTTTTTAAGATAAAGAGCGATCTTGAGGTCAAAAGCAGGAGATGACTGGTCCTTGGTCAAGCATGGGTGAGGAAGACCTATAGGAGTTGGTTTTGATTGAGTCGGGTATGGTTTGACTTATGGTTTGTCCTAAATTTGACCTAAGGTTTGACCTAAGGTTTCAGACAAGAAGTGGTTCAAGCTAGAATGCGATGATAATGGTGGGTTGACCTAGATGGGTAATGGATAGGTCGACCTAAATGAGAAGGGTTGGATTGACCTATATGGTGAATGAATCAAGATAGCGGGTTGTAGTAGGTTTGCCTATGGGATGATCTAAGCGGGATAGACATGGTTTGACCTAAGCGGGTCGAATGTGAGTTGGTTGACCTAAATAGTTGACCTATACGGGTTAAACATGGGCAGGCTGACCTATTTCGGGTTGGTTGACCTAGGGAGGTCGGTAGATAGATTCAAGACGGGCAAGTCGACTTAAGCGGGCCAGGGATTGACCTAGATGGGTCAAAGGTAAAGGGATAGTTTTAACCTAAGACGGACGAGTTGACCTAGATGGGTCGAGGATGGTGTGTGGACCTAAACGGGTCGAGACGGTTGACCTAGGTTGGTATGGACAACGGTAATTAGGTTCACCTATGGGACCAAAGATTGACCTAAGAGGTCAATAGCGGATAAGGTTGACCTAAGGGTCAAAGGTTGACTTAAGAAGTCGAAATGTGATTGGGTTGACTTAGGGAGTAAAGGTTGACCTCAGAGGTCAAAGATGGATAAGGTTGACCTAAGAGATCGAGGGGTGATAAAGTTGACCTAAGGGGTCCAAGTTTGACCTATGGGGTCAAAGGCAGATGAGAATGACCTATGGGGTCAAAGGTTGACCTACGAGGTCAAAGGCGGATGAGGTTGACCTAAGGGTCAAAGGTTGACCTAAGAGGTCGAGGGTGACCTAAGAGGTCGAAGGTGATAAGGTTGACCTAGGAGGTCAAGGGTTGACCTAAGAGGTCGGAGGTTGATAAAGTTGACCTAGGGGGTCAAGGGTAGACCCAAGAGGTCAAAGGCGGATGAGGTTGACCTAAGAGGTCAAAGGCGATGAGAATGACCTATGGGGTCAAAGGTTGACCTAAGAGGTCAAAGGCGGATGAGTTGACCTAAGGGGTCAAAGGTTGACTTAAGAGGTCGAGGGGTGACCTAAGAGGTCGAAGGTGATAGGGTTGACCTAGGAGGTCAAGGGTTGACCTAAGAGGTCGGAGTTGATAAAGTTGACCTAGGGGGTCAAGGGTAGACCTATGGGGTCAAAGGCAGATGAGAATGACCTATGGGGTCAAAGGTTGACCTACGAGGTCAAAGGCGGATGAGGTTGACCTAAGGGGTCAAAGTTGACCTAAGAGGTCGAGGGTGACCTAAGAGGTCGAAGGTGATAGGTTGGGTTGACCTAGGAGGTCAGGGTTGACCTAAGTGGTCGGAGGTTTATAAAGTTGACCTAGGGGGTCAAGGGTAGACCTAATAGTCAAGGTTGGTAAGGTTGACCTACGAGGTCAAAGGCGGATGAGGTTGACCTAAGGGGTCAAAGGTTGACCTAAGAGGTCGAGGGGTGACCTAAGAGGTCGAAGGTGATAGGGTTGACCTAGGAGGTCAAGGGTTGACCTAAGAGGTCGGAGGTTGATAAAGTTGACCTAGGGGGTCAAGGGTAGACCTAATAGGTCAAAGGTTGGTAAGGTTGACCTAGGCGGTTAAAGGTTGACCTAGGAGGTCAAAGGTAGATAAGGTTGACCTAAGAGGTCAAAGGTTGGGAAGGTTGACCTAGGCGGTCAAAGGTTGACCTAGGAGGTCAAAGGTAGATAAGATTGTCCTAAGAGGCCAAAGGATGGTGGGATTTTGGCCAAAGCGGGCCGAGATGATAGGCCAAGATGAGGAATTTTGATAGATGGCCCACGGGGTGAGCGATGGACCTTAGAGGTCGCCTAGATGCAATGCACATTTTATTTTGCGAAAAGTTTTGCATTTATTTACATCCTAAATGGGTGGTCCGAGGAGTGTCCTAATCTCTATGTGTGGTTGACACGGGTTAGGTAAAAGGTTCCACCGCTCGCGGAACGTACACGGTGAGTGGAGTAGACGAGTGACTCGAAAAGAGGGCGGCAGTAGCGCACAAATTCCTGCACATCGAATACTCCGGGTAATGGGGACCTGTGCAGTGCAGACACGGACTAGTGGTAGTGTGTGGCAAGAAGCTAATTCTTTTTAGGGAGAAAAAAGGGAAGCTTTGAATGTTTGAATGATGCAATTCAATGCAAGAGAGAGGGAAGAAGAATGTACAAGGGAACATAGCAAGGTTTTGTTTGACCCTAATACTAAGATGAAAATAACAAGGGTACAGAAATACAAGGTACAAGTATTAACATGGCGGGGTGCACGGGTGCATGTGTAAACATGGCAAGTATGTGAGGTGCATGTATAACATGGCAAGTATGTGCATGTGTAAACATGGCAAGTGTGTGTAGGGTGCATGTGTAAACATGGCAAGTGTGTGTGAGGTGCATATGTAAACATGGCAAGTGTGTGTGAGGTGCACGTGTAAACATGGCAAGTGTGTGCATGTGTAAACATGGCAAGTGTGTGCATGTGTAAACATGGCAAGTGTGTGTAGGGTACATGTGTAAACATGGCAGGTGTGTGTAGGGTGCATGTGTAAACATGGCAGGTGTGTGTAGGGTGCATGTGTATACATGGCAGGTGTGTGTAGGGTGTATGTGTAAACATGGAAAGTGTGTGAGGTGCGTGTGTAAACATGGCAAGTGTGTGCATGTGTAAACATGGCAGGTGTGTGCATGTGTAAACATAGCAAGCATCATGATGTAAACGAAAGTTAGACCCACTAAGTTTGAAAAAGTTTCAAAGCAGTCCCCAGCAGAGTCGCCACTGTGAATACCCCTTTCCGATGAAGCGACGCATGGGAAGTATCTTGTGATTATTATTATTTACAAAGGGAATATTCTTAACGACATTAAAATTATGAGAGTCGCCACGCCGTTTTATTAAAGCCAAAACATTGAAAAAAGCATGTTTAATGGGTTCGGGGGTCAAATTACAACAAGAGAAGAATATTGGACGTTATCACTCCTATTGCCCGAATTGATTGTCTTTCTATCATGATGAATGTGTTAGTAGTGTGTTAGTGATTGAGACCGGATCCGAAGATTTCTACGTTCCTCTCAATGTGAGAAGCTCAGGTCAGCGTAGTTCGCAGAGAATTAGAATAGGAAGAAGAATCGGGATCATGCATAATGAGGGGGGAATTACCTAAAGATTAGGGTTTAGAAGTAGTTCCTAGATCATCCTCGGGTTGATGAACCCTCGATCATCATCGGCTATGAAATAACATATAATTATGAAGATCGTAACCCTAAATATAGCATAAATAAGGTTTTAATCTATGAACACGAAGAACATGCGAAGAACATATTATGAACATATGAATGGGCATGCAAAGAATATGAAGAAACTATGAATAAACATGTACGAACATGAATATAAAAGATCTACATTAAAAATAATGCAATAACACGAAGAAAAAGTTAGAAAACTTACCTATGTTGGCAAGAAATAAACCTTGGATCTTCTGGGTGTTTAAATGCTTAATTAGGGAGAAAATTGTGTTTAAGAACTCCAAAACTCGTACTTTAGAGCTCTCCCACTCGGATCCTTAAACCAATAGCCTGGAGTGGTTTATATAGTAAACTGATGGGAGGATCTGATGGTCCAGATCATCCGGCGCAAGGTGGCCGCTGGCCAAGAATGAAGACGGCGACAAGAGTGGCCGCGTGGCCAAGATAAACGCGGAGCAATGTTGGCCGCGTGGCCAAGGTTGCCGGCTGACTTGATTTTCAAGCTAGGGTTTCACTGTTGCTTTATGGTAACCCTAAGTTGCCTATTTTGATGGATTTTGTCATAAATGAGATATTTGGGAATCCAGGACAAGTCTTTGCAAGGTTTCTAATTCCTATAAAGTCCTTGTATATTTGGAAAGTCCTAATAAACTCATTTTCAGATCGGGTACAAACACATTCTCCCCCATCATTCTCCATCATCCTTGAACTACGCTGGTCTGATTCCTTTCAAGGGATACGTAGGCAGCCTTTTGGCACGACCAACCCATCATCCAGAATGTCATCTCATCGACACTCAGTCAACAGTACAAGCGACTCATCTTCATCAAGAGCGGTTCATCATCTTCATCAAAGCCACAACATCAGAAATCCATCCCGAATCAAGCGTCCATGGTAAGTGAAGGTATGAATAAATCCGAGGCTTTCCTTAAATCACAGCGCACACGAAATCACTTTCTCCATTCTTACAAAAATTTCTCTCTCATGCAAAACTGCTTTCAAATCACATCACACCACAAGCATAATTTCTCTCATAACTGCCATTTCACATCTCATACATGTCACAAGCACATATACCTGCAAAGCACACACTTAACAGGTACCACCACAAGGTCAACAGCATCTGCAACTCAAGGTACTTCATCCCCAGCAGAAAGTGATCCGCCGTCAACTACGCCTGCATCCCACAGTTCAATGACAACAACTCGGTCCAGGGTGAGCCGCCAAATCACCAACTTTCCATCAATTCAATGACAACAACTCGGTCCAGGGTGAGCCGCCAAATCACCAAACTTTCCATGACAACAACTCGGTCCAGGGTGAGCCGCCAAATCACCACCTCTCCATCAGCGAGTAAGCCGCTCATACAAGAGAGCGCTTCTATCAGCGAGTAAGCCGCTCACACAGGGGAGCGCCTCCATCAACGAGTAAGCCGCTAACACAAGAGAGCGCTTCTATCAGCGAGTAAGCCGCTCACAGAGGGGAGCGCCTCCATCAATGAGTAAGCCGCTCACACAGGAGAGCGCCTCTATCAGCGAGTAAGCCGCTCACACAGGGGAGCGCTTCTATCAGTGAGTAAGTCGCTCACACAGGGGAGCACTTCCATCTATCAACCAGTCCTCCCGGGGGCTCTCAACTGCGGCCGTGGTGGGCCGCCTCAAGCCACCACACCCCTGTTTCAACTTGCGGCCGCGGTGGGCCGCCTCATGCCACCGTACCTATCTTTATCAGCAAAAGTCGCTCACACAGGGAGCGCACCTCTATCCTTAGTAATTCCAAATTCATGTTTTATCGAATCTTTGTTTTCTCTTGTCGATGTCCTCGGCGGTTGTCTTTCTTTCGTCGACGCGTTTTGCTTGGCAATCCACGTCGCCGAGGGGCTCTGTAGACACCCCGCTTTGGACCTCTCACCCCGATTGCATACATAGTATTTTTATTTAACTTGTTTTTTGTTAATTTCTGTTACTTCGGTTAAGTTCCTAACTGATTCCGTTAGTTTTGGACTAAACTGCATAACAGAGTTAACTTTTAGAGTCATTTTTGTCATTTTGTCTTTTCCACCAGCGGGCGCCTCCGGCACTGTTTGTGGGCTGCACGCGCGTCTCGCCCCTAAAGCCGGACTCGCGCGCCTCCCATTATGGCAGTTACGGACTGCAGCCTTTTCCCTCCATTTTCTTGATCACAAACACCTATTTTCATCACATGTTTTATTCTAGCTTTAAACTCTTTTTATTTGTAACCTCCCAATCCCATATTCTTAGCCTTTTCCCAAAAACTAAATATTTCTTATTTGATTTTATTTTATTCTCTTTTATTTATCATTTTATTTATCATATTTTCTATTGGTCAATTCCATTTCACATGGATTGATCAACATTTCCCTCTCTTTTTCACCTATAAAAACTCTCTTCTTTTACCTTAAAAAGGACCCAACTTCATCTTCTCTACAAGAACTATACACAAGTTCTTAGACCCTCTTTTTTGTACTTGGACTTACTCTACACAAATTCTCTCAAACACATTTCTCTACAAAAACACTACACAAAGTGTTGCACACAATCTCTCTACAACAACTCCATCTCCAAGTCAAGATTTGAAGTTCTTATTTTCTAAAAGGTACTTTATCTTTTCTTCTTCTTATTTTACATGTCTTCTTAAAGTATGCAATCCCCATCAAATGGGACATGACCAACATGACTACTTCACATATTGAAGCTAGTTAAGGTCATCTCCCTACATTCTAAACTCTAGTTTCATTTACTCTTCTTCTCTACATGTAATCTTCAGCAATTAATCAATAAAACAATTCTTTTTTTTATTTCCCCTTTCTTTTCATTGTAATTGTTAGCACTTTTATATTAATAAATTGAAGGACATTTAGCATTAGAACACCAAAAGTAGCAAGACCCACGTAAGCGGGGCGGAGTGGGTGTTTAAGTACTTCCACTCCGTCACCTAACCCCGAACCCTTTCTCTCCCGAATCTCTGGTTTTTGTACAAAAAAGGCTCTTTTCTTAGGTTTTCTCGCGTTCCTCTAAAACGTGGGTTGCGACTCTTAAAATCAAGTAGACATCCTAGGTAATTCACCGCTCTAGCCAAGCCGTGTTTCCCCGGGTATCTACAGTATGATTATATCATCGACGTACACCTCCATTTCTTTATGTATCATGTCATGGACCAATGCAGTTACTGCTCTCTGGTAAGTGGCTCTGGCATTTTTGAGTCCGAATGGCATGACTGTATAACAGAACGTCCCCCAAGGCGTGGTGAACGCTGTTTTGTGTTAGTCCTCCTCGGCCATGAGGATCTGGTTGTAACCGGCGAATCCGTCTACGAATGAACGGACTTCGTACTTTGCGGTATTATCAACGAGCATGTCTATGTTTGGAAGTGGGAAATCATCTTTCGGAGATGCTCTGTTGAGATCACGGAAATCAACACAAACTCGGACTTTTCCGTTTGCCTTAGAAACTTGCACAGTATTAGGCAACCAGGTTGGATACTCTATCACTTTGATGAACCCAACACTCAGGAGTTTCTCTATCTCTTGCTTGACTTGTACCGACCATTCTGGCTTAATTCTGCGGAGTTTTTGCTTGACTGGCCTCGAATCTGGAAGCAGCGGTATCTTATGCTCAACAATTGAATGGGCTAGCCCTGACATATATTTGTAGGACCAAGCGAACACATCTACAAATTCTCGAAGAAGCGCTATGAGGGCTTGTCGGTCTTCCCCCTTGAAGAAACTGCCAATCTTGGTCTCTTTCGGATCATCGTTCGTCCCCAGATTAACTGTTTGCATTTCTTCGGCATCAATAGGACCATTTCCGCCACGAAGACCTACTTGCTTATTAATTTCTTTTAAGATTTGTTCGTTTTCTTGATGTATCTCGTCATATGACTCATTATTATCTAATTCGTTAGAGTTATTAGTTAATTCATCATTTAGGACGCTAGCAATCTCGGGATACTCAGAAAGATCTATTTTTTCATTAAGAAAGTAAGGGAATACATGTTCCGCGATGGCATCCAAGTCCTCTTGGGTGAGCTCATCGGTAGCGGTATCTGACTCTAAGTTAAGATTTACAAAGTTTCTTTCCCTATGGGGATGGGGAGTACATCCTAATTCCTTGATCAGGAAGTCTTCACTTGCTATGGGTCCCCTAGTTGTGTACCAATTCTGAATGGGCTCGTCACTCTTTTCGATGAGCTTGGTGTAGTCTTGGTTCGGAGCGTCCCCCTTGTCTATTTCATTAATCTGAGTGTCCTCTAGCTTGCATAGGTTGAGAAATTGGCGCAGTAGGTCTTCTCCCAACACAAAGTCCCACTCGCTGAATGCTTCGGCTTCGGTACCCCTAATTCTCGAGGTAGCCACGAGAATTGCATTGGTTCTGTCTCGAGCGAGTATGGATCACAATCACTTAATATTTCAAAGCCCGGTTGGCGCTTCCCCCTATGGTCGATCCATGGTTCAGGGAACATGAAGTATGGCAAGTCTTCCCTTTGCACACAAAGTTGTCATTTTGCGTATTTAATACATGATCATGAGACAACATATAATTGAAAGAAATTCTATTATCAAACTTCGGAGCGCTCTCGCCCACACTTGGATTTAGGCGAGTAGTCTCCTCTTTTTCACTAGCTACCTCTATTACATTGATTCCTCCTCCCGCAGTTGGGAGGGGATTTGTCACTACATTAGGAACTCCTAACTGCTTAGAGTCTATGAGATCTTGGATCATATCTTTGAGATGGTTGCAAGTATTGGTGTCGTGACCACTGAACTGATGGAATTTGCAGTAGAGATGATGGGCATGATTCGAGGGGAGTTCCCTTGGAGTAGAAGGAGGCTTCCTTAGTGTCACTTTGCCGACTTCTACGAGTATGTCGAAGAGCTCTCCTTGAGTGATACCCTCTAATTTGTTTTATACTCTCTCTTTCTTCTTTTCCTTGTTGGGCGGAGGGACGGAGGAATAGTTGCTCCTCCCTTGGTTATTGAAAGCGATAGCATTGACGGACGTGTCTTTGCTAGTAGAGCCCTTGTTAGGGTAGCGGTATCCACTATCCTTCTTAGCCTCCTTCCTACTCTTGAAGATGTCATCTAGTCGAAGACCGGCTTTATGAAGTTCAGAGAAGCTTGGGAAAAAAGTACCGGAGAGGCGGTCATCATACTCATTACGGAGTGACTTTTGGAAGATGTGCATTTGGTCGTCTGTAGTTGGCCTATCAAAAATCTCGGTGAGTTTGGCTCTCCATCTTTTAACAAAGTCCCCAAATGTTTCATTAGCACCTTGTTGGATTTGCTCGAGGTCTCTTTTGTTTGGACGGTAAGTAGTATTGTCCTCAAAGCGCCTTTGGAAGACCTCACATGCGGTAGCCCAATCGGTCCTCGTGGATAAGGGAGAGACATGTACCAATCCCTTACCGCCCTTCTAAAGTTTTAGGGAAGCTTTGGGCTAAGACAGTGTCATCCACTTTTATCGGAAGCATGGCCCAAGTGTAAGTTTCAACATGGACACGAGGACAGGTAGTGCCATTGAACTTGGCTATGTCAGGGGTGCGGAACTTTCGTGGTAGCTTAGTGATTGACTTGCGGAGTGCAATGGGGTCAAATGGAACGATGGAGCCCTTTGCTAAACTGAGATGCGCAAACCTCTTTTCAAGAAACTCGGCAGTGGTGGAGTTGATGATGTTGGTGTCATCACTAGCTTTCTTTTTCTTATCACTTGCCTTAATCTCCTCGTCGGAGGAGGAGGAAGAGTCGGATGTATTTGAATCTGAGTCGGAGTCATCGTCCCTCTTTTTCTTCTTCTTAGCACGGGATTCCCCGTCTTTGGAGGGGGATTTTGACTTCTCATTATTCTTTTTGAGTTCTTGGAGCTCTTGCAGGACGGAGTTGATGTCTTGGGCGTGACGATCACTCTCACGGGCAGCCACTTCAGCTTGCTCTTTCATTGTTGCTCAAGCCGGGCGATGACAGCCTTAGCGGTTTCCAAGTCGGTGATAGGGGTACCGGCCATTACTGCGACCTTTTCTAGTCTCTTGGTCTTGGGATCACGGATGTAGATTTCTAGAGCGATTGTGTTGGGAGTGTGAAGCTACTTTTGCCGATCGGACGGACCTAGAGTGCAGAAACTGTGTCAATTCCAGGCTGGGGTCCCAACAAGTCGGTTTTGATGAAACAGGGGGTTGACTAACACGACAGATTCACAGAAAAGGAGGATGTCTCGTACGAGACAAAGGATGTCTCGTACGAGGCATCCAGCCTAACAGTCAGATTGCAGATTTTAATCCTATAGGTCGGATGGAATTTAATCCATTTTAAGAGGTTACTACTCTAGTTCATCCTGGAACAGTGGATTCTGTCACCCTAGAATATGAGCCCCTTGCTTTTCACCTGTATTGCACTCTCCCAAACGGACAATTCGGGCAAAGGTCCCATATTCTCATCGGAATCCACCATTCAATTAACCAAACCTAAGTGACCCGTAGTTGTGTAGACACCCCGCTTTGGACCTCTCATGTCCCGATTGCATAGACATTCTTTGTCTTCCTCTTTTCTGTTAAGTTTTGTTACTTTTCGTTAACTTTCGTTACTTTCCGTTAAGTTCCTGACTTACTCCGTTAGTATTGGATTTGACTAAGTGGCAAAGTCAACCTTGAGTCTTTGTTTCATTTATTTTTGTTGACTTTCGTGATGTTCGTTAAGTTTTTGGACTAATTCCGTTAGTTTTGGGGCTTAACTGCATAACGGGGTTAACTTTTGGGCTGAAATATGAATTTCCTGAAGCTGGGATGCGCACGCCTTTGCCCTCCTTTGTGGGAGGCGTGCTCCTCCCATAGGGGGGGTGGGAAGCGCGCGCTTCCCGCTTCCAGAATCTCAGATTTTGCCAAATTCCCTCCTTTTCTGATTGTAACCCCAAGACCATTATGCCTTGGCTTGATCCGGGGAATGGCCATCTTTGTGACCACAAACACTTCTCCAACACCTATATAAACCTCTTCATTCCATCAAAAAAGGGGAGGATGACTTCTTAACACAAAAATACTTCAAACACACAAAAGTCTATTTTTCAAGAAGTGGTCAACACAAAGATTTGGTCCTTCTCCATTCAAGCATAAGGTACAAGGTTTATTCTCTTCTTCTAAATTCTAAGTCTTATTTCATTCTTCATCTTCTCATCTCTTCTAAGTGAGTATGCAATCTCCATAAAAGGGATACAACCAAACACACTTTCACTATTGAAGTTTGGCCAAGGTTACATCCCAACATTCCAAACTACATTTTAATTCACCATTTTCATCTCTTCATGTAATTGTCTAGCATAATTATTACATGTAATATTTAGCATTAAATCAATAAAATCATTTTTCCCCTCTTCTTTTCATTATATTGTTAGCACATTTCTATTTAATTAATTGAAGGACATGTAAATTAGAACACCAAAAGTAGCAAGACGGCTTAAGCCGGGCGAAGTGGGTGTTTAAGTACTTCCCACTCCGTCACCTAACCCCCGAACCCTTCTTCTTCCTTGAATCTCTAGTTTTGTAATCATTAAAAAAGGCTCTTTTCTAGGTTTTTCTTATGTTCCTTTAAAAACATAGGTGGCGACTCTAAACAATCTAAAACAAGTTAGACATCCTAGGATAATTCACCGCTCTAGCCTAAAGCCGTGGTTTCCCCCGGGGTATCTACAGTGGCGACTCCGCTGGGACGATAGAGGGTTAAACTTGCGTTTTCATTTTTGGTGTTCTTTTATTCTGTTTCTGGGCATTCTGGTAAAAAGGGTAGGAAGCGCGCGCCTCCGGCCTTCTTGGCCTAAAGCGCGCGCGTCCAACCTTATTACCAGAATCGCCCGCCTCCTTTCTTGTCCTTCAATTCCATGTTTCTGTGCTAACAATTACTGCAGGGGAAAGTTTTCTTATTAAGGTCAAGGCAATCCCTTGGGACCGCGAGAAGGTCTATATACTAGTGTGATGATTCCACTATTTTCCTAGAAACCCCAAAAAGGACCACGTCCTTCCGACTTTGTAAAAAAAAAAAAAAAAGTCATTTTTCTCTATGTGGTTGAGTCTTTTTCCTTGTTTGTGGGTTTAATCATATTACTCAAAAGGTGTTTGTGGGGCAACCTAAGATCAACCGTATTCTTTTCAATAGGTCAAATGGCTTCCACGGCAACAACAACAATGGTGGGTACTTCTATCCGTGTCCAACGAAAGACTCTTCAACATAATAAGAGCCATGGGGAACAAATGGATATATTGTCGAGGATGCCCGCCGTAAAGACAATTCGTGGCAAGCCCGTTTTGATCTCGAGAGGAAGATTCACAAGGAAGAGGTTTCTGAGCTCAAAGCCGTTTGCAAGAGCTCACCACAACACAGGCAAAGTTTAAGGTAAAGCATGCTCAAGTGGCCCGTCCCTCAAAAGCTACAAAGGTACCACCAACAACCGAGTTTTCACTCCTCTCCTAGGAGTAACCCAAGCCGAAGCATTTGAAACTTTGGTGGCAAGTGGAAAGGTCAAGCCTTTGGAAGGGTACAAGCCGAAGACGATACCGAAGAATCATGCACATGGGTGATGGTGCGGCTACCACAAGCATAGTGGCCATACTACCGAAGGGTGCTTCCTTCTCTGAAACATCATCCAAGATTTGTTCGATAACGGCGAATTTACTGTGGGTGAAGAGCAACCTTTGGAGAGTGCCAACATGCAAGAACTCATCAAAGAAGAATGATTTGTTTCGAAATGGGCTTCTACAAGAAATCATGCCACAAGGAGACTACAACGACAAAGAGGACGACGACAACAATCTCCGTTTCTCTTCTCTACCTAGTAGTGGAATAAAAAAAAAAAAAAGAGTCAAAGTCCTCTAATGAGTGCATTAATGTTTTCTCTCGTCCTATTTTAAATGTCCGAGTCCATTGAGTCATCAATAAAAGTCGTTCTTGTCCTCATACACTCTTCTAAGTTGTTCAATCTAATTCTTGGCAAAATGAATGAAAAGATGTCTAAACGAGTTTTGGAATGAAGGCCATCACTTGAACGCCTAGGGGCAAACATCGTGACGAAAGTGACAACATCACATCCAAGACATCAAGCGACAAAGAAAGGTGGAGCAACAACCATAGAAAAATCAAGCAATGTTTCAAAGGGGGATTAAAAAAAAAAAAAAAAAAAAAAAATGCTCGCTAGGTTGAACTCTTCAATCAACCTAGACAAAAGTTAGAGCACAAAAAAAAAAAAAAAAAAAAAAATC
>JAOWBW010003495.1:0-28300 GCA_026119855.1 Campanula takesimana
ATACTTTTTTAACCCTTAAACTTCCACACCAGCAATATTCGTTAAGTTTCTAACATTTGTTTAAATCCGTTAATGTATTCTAACGGATTTAGGTTGATTTGGTTGATTTATGCATAGTACGCAGGTTGATTGGTAGTTTAGATAATACGCGGGTCTTTTGATTGTATTTGTATAGTACGCGGGTCATTTTGGTCGTTTACTCTCCTGCAAATGTAAAACGTGTACTGCAAATGTAAAACGTTTCTCAGATAGCTCCCGATTTCGGACTTTTTACATGTGTAGTGCAATAAAAACGTTATGTAGAAAACGTTTACATAACGTATTAACTTTCATCCGGTGCAGCGGTGCAGCTAATTTCGGTGCAGCGTTCTGAGTCCCTAATGAACGTTAGTACAGGATAAGTTCTTAACTTTCATGTTCGATTCTAGGGTGGGGGCCAATTGTACAAATCTATATGAAACCAACCATGTTACCAATTGTACTGTTTTTGGCCAATTTTCGACAATTGGAAAAAATATACAGAAGTTGGGTACAATGGAATAAAGAACTTCGAAATTCAAGATGTATGAACGATTTAACGGAGGAAATCTCTTGAACAACTTGTTCGCCGGCATAAAAACCCGAATGATGGCTTTTATAAAACTTTTGTGGTGGTACAATGAATGACTGGAAAATACCGAGAGAAAGAGACTATGAGACGTGAGTGTGTTGTGTGCGTTACATAAATTGTGTTAGCTATTTAAACTAAAAGAATATAATGTAAACTAATCCTCATGGCCTAAGATCTCGGGAAGTTTTTGCAAGTCTATCCAATGCCGTTGCTTGGACTTGTTTTGATAAGTAAGTCTTCATTGTTGACTGAGTCTCTTGTTAGGTCACGTTCCTTTTGATTGGGGCTCCACGATCTACGTGATTGTTACCTAAAAATAGGAGCATTTATACCTGCCATAATAAATGTGCGTGTATAACCAAGTTGTTAGCATCAAGATGCTGGAACAGGTGATAGCTTCAAGCTAAAAAAAATATGATCTGTTAAATGTGTTCAGTCGTCGACTCAGGTTGTAAAGTCAACTGTAAAGTCAACATGTTGAGTCAAGACAGAGTAATTTCAGGATGTCAAATGTAGAGTCGAGATGTAAAAATAATAAACTCAAGTCGTTATTTTCAGGATGTAGATATAGTCCTGTGAGACACAAACATGTTGTTAGGCCCAATTGGTAGGAAAATAGGCTAGAGGGGGGTGAATAGCCTTTTTAAAACTTTTACAAAGAAACACTTTTAAATGCAAAGTCACTTATCAGTTTGCAAACTATTATCAGTAAGCGCAGCGGGTAAAATATGACTTAGTTTTAACTCACACAAAATCAGTGTATAAAAGATTTTCAGAGCTTAGTTTAAACACAAAGTTGTTTCTAAAAGTTCAATGCAGTTTCAAGAGATTGGTCAATGGAAATTACAATGAATCAGTATAAGCATATGCAATCTGCCGGTGATAGAATTCCAACCGGCAATGATAAGGCAAGCAACAGAGACACAAGGATTTGGAGAGGTTCACAGTGTAAATACTGCTACGTCCTCTACCAAGTTTGGTCAGAACTTGGATTTGGGTTAAGAGTACTATTAGATTTTTCTAGTCTATTACAAGCACGGCTTTGCCGGTACAAAGACTAAGTTCTAGAAATTTCTAATGGATCGTAAAACAATTCTGACCAAGTGTATTTGAGCGGCAAGTTCAAGAGAACTTATCTCACTCAGGTGGGTGTGTGAAT
Source organism: Campanula takesimana (assembly GCA_026119855.1). Classification (NCBI taxonomy): domain Eukaryota; kingdom Viridiplantae; phylum Streptophyta; class Magnoliopsida; order Asterales; family Campanulaceae; genus Campanula; species Campanula takesimana. Next base: position 1,770 of record JAOWBW010003495.1, read on the forward strand.
AACTTAAACAACGTATTCCTTATATAATCTAGTTTGGGAATACTAACAATGTTGTTTGAGTTGGTGCACAAGTGTATGTCCTATTAAATGATCTAATGATTATATGGACACAGAATGTTTGAGTCTTTAATGAATTCTCAAAAACATTCAACTCTCTTCAATGCTCTATTTTCACCAACCTTCTTCAATGCTCCGAGTCCACTATTTATAAGAGGAGTAAATGTCTTGAGTCTTGTAGAAGAAGGCTTGCAATTTGAATATCCAGCTGGGTAGTTGAGGAGCATTAAATGCGGTATCTTTAGCATAATGGCGAAGATATGTGGTACACGCATGCTCGCAAAAGTCTGATGGGTAAGACCCCTTTGTCTCAACCGGTTACCTGCAAAAAGCAAGTAGAGACAGAGTATAGCTAAAAGTAGCTATGTGTCAGACGGCGCAGCAATCATTACAGAACAGGTAAACTACTTTTAGATAAAACAGTAAGAAAGGACAGGGACAATCAGCAAGGTTGATTTTAAGGTGAAACGATGTAACCTGACTGACAGTACAGACTGTCTTTCTTTATCGGCAAATTGAGAATGAAGTTGATCGGCAACTTGTTTATCAAGTTGATCGGCAACTAGTTTACTGGTCTGCTGATTTGCTTCCTCTTGCTGGTTTGCCTTATTTGAAGAGTTGGAATACACCTGTGCTGGTCACCAAGAATCCTAAGAGTACCTTTTAAGGGTTCTAATAAAATTGGGGGATCCTAAGTGATAACTATGATTGGGATTAAGCAATTCTATGTCCTAAACATATATTTGATCAACAATCTCCTCCTAATTGCTTAAGTCCAATCACCCTATCCAAGAACATCTATCTTAGCTTAGTAAAAGAATGTATAAGAATGTCTATTTATTATCATTCCCTAAGCCAAGTCACACACTAGATGTCTTAAAGAGGTAAAAATACAAAATGATAAAAGTAAGAGTAAAAGACAAGAAAGATGAGTTGCTGATGGCTTAAGATCAGCAGGGAGAATAATAATCTGCAAAACAAAGTTAGCATGAATAGCAGCAGATATTATAAGAGAATATAACATATAAAAATAAGCATACATAAAACAGTAATGGTTAGCAAAGAAGTCTTGGATAAATCGTTGAAGTTCTTCTGGATATCTATATCATTGGCTATATTGACTAGGAAACAGGAGGATCCTCTTGCTGGTCAACGGCCTTTGATGTAGAGTCAGTAAGCTTGGCTTTCTTCTTTGCTCTCTTCTCTTTCTTTTCAGCTTCTCTCTTCTTCCTTCTTTGAGTGCTCTCCAGCCTTTCAGTCAGCATTGCATTATTGGCTTCCAGAGCAGCTATCTTCACTTGAGCATCAGCAAGAGCAGACTTGGCAGTAGATAATTCTTTTTCAGTCCTTTCTAGATCTCTGATCTGCAGCCTTTGGTCATCTACTAGTTGCTGTTGAATAGAATGCATACTCCTCAAACTCTCTGAAAGGGCAATCAGCCTAGATTCTCTGTCCTCCAGCAGATCTTTCAAGTCTTGGATTCTCTTGCATTCCTCCTCCTGATTAGACTTAAGGATCTTGTCAGAAAGATCCTCATGAATACGGTTCAACTTGTCACGAGGAAGAGGCCAGTATCGCCCAGATCGGCACGAGTAACAGGCACTTGCATATTTTCGGTATCCCCTTCAAGGTAACTGAAGTATTCATACATACTGTTCAGTACCACGGGTTTTGACAGACCAAGAGAAGAATGCATCAGGAAGGAAGGAATGAAGTCTTCATTGACAATATCAGCATCCTCTACAAGACCTTCAGGAGTAGGCACAGTCAACTCGTCATCAGAAGATAGAACAATCAGTAACGGAGAAGCTGGCACAGGAGTGGGAGCAGCTGGCAGAGGCAAAGCTTGTTGAAGAAAAGAAGGATCAGCAGCATATCTGTCGGCGAGAAGGAACTCAGGAGGAATAGATGTTGAGGCAACAAGATCGGCAAAAGTGACATCGGCACGGACAATCGGCAAAGGAAATGAAGGATGAATAATAACTGCACGTTCAACCGGCAGATGGAACACACCATTGTCCTCCAGAGAAAGAAAGATAGCCAAGATAAAATTCAATAAGCACGACCTTCAAGAATCATGGTCATCAACCCGGCATTCATCAGCCTTGAGGTATAAACCATATGATCGGCACGCTGTCTTGGATGGAACATCGGCAGAGTTAATGCAAGAGCAGCAGATTTTACCAAGTGCAAAAGACCTCGAGAATTAGTGGCTCGGTATTCAAGAATGTCATGGAGTTCATCATTTATCATCATGCATCTCATCATCAGTCCATTCGTGGCGATGCTGACTTCCTTGGGTGATGGACCAGGTAGATGAATTTTGCCACCAATTTTGAGCTTACCAGGCAGGCAATGGATCGGTTCAAACGCTGGTGGTCCTTTCACCTTGAGCTTGGAGACCCTTGGAGCTTTCCCTTTCCTTCTTTTGAACTCAGGTTTAATCCAGGGCAAGAAAGTAATCCGTTCACTGGTTGAGCCTGGAAGAAATGAGTGATTAGGGCCAAAAGGATTTGGAATTGATCGGAGATAATTTGCCGGCAGCTCGATATAATCATCAGGATCTATTTCATCGAGCTGTCATTTCCACCGGCAGCTGCAGCAACAGGAACAGGTTGTGCTTCATCAGCAACAACTGGAGCAATGAAGGCCTCGGAGCAGGAAGTAAAGGAAAGGAAATAGGAGCAAATAAAGCATCCTGAAATTCCTCAAATTGTAGATCAGCAGCAATCAGAGCATCAAGTTCAGCATTACGATCTTGATTGGCAATCTCTGCATCAGCACCTCCTCCCAACTCAACAATCTCTCTAACACCAGTAGGAGCTACCAGAAATCACATCAGTAGAAGAGAGAGGGGCCTTAATAATCTGAGTGTCGGCAGTTGGCTCAGATGGATGAGTGTCAGTAGTTGGCTCATCAGCATACACATCAGCAATAACCTCTTCATCAGCACAATCTCCTCCTGATATCAGCAAGCCACCAACTTCATCAGCAGATTGAGTTTCTTTAGTTTCCTCAATTGATGCAAGTTGGTCTTCTTTAACAATCAGAGGTTGAGTGTCCATAGTTCCCTCAACTTGATTCACAAAGGATTCATCAGCAGTGCTGGTTTCATCAGCAGGTTGAGTTTCTGAAGTTTTCTCAACAGTCTGTTCAACAGACTTATCAGCAGAGCCACGCTCAGAGCCATCACTGGCTAAAACTGAGTCAGCAAATGCTTCAGCAGAAGATATAGAAGTGGGGCAGCAACTGCATGAGCTTGATCAGAAGAGGGCTTTTTGAAGACAATACTTATCGGCATCATATCATACTCACCGATAGAATCAGAAGAAGTGACTGTGTCACCAGCAGCTTTGTGAGAGCAAACAAAATCAGCAGTATCAACAGAACTGACTGGAGTTGGAATAGGTGAGATTGCTGGTGAAGGAACTTGTTCAGGAATAGATGTAGATGCTGGTGTAGGAGCAGCTCTAGCCTTAATAAAGGCCTCTGAATCGTTCAGCAGATTCAGTGTAATCCTCAGCACATTCTTCACAAATTGAGTAGCTTGAGCACTCTTCTCCAGCCCTTCATTATCGTTGAAGTTCAGCAAATCATCCTCATCTTCTGGTCTTCCCAACTGATAAGGATCTTGTTCATCAAAGTTCATCAGCTGGTTGAAGACTGAGGCATAGGCAACCCAAACGTCTTGCACCATCAGATCCTGTCTGATCCTATCTTGAAATAGATAGACTTGATTCCAAGGAAGGGGTAGCAAATCAAAATACCTTCCAAAGTTCAATCTCAACTCACTTTCAGACAACCTTTGAAATTTCTGAACAGGCACAAACTTTCTTTGAACATATCGGTGACTCTGTTCAGACTTGTTGAATCAACATAATCAGCACGATTGCCAGGGGGAACTGTCTCCTTCCTTTCCTCATGAAATTGAAGCAACCGGCGAACAAACGGATGGAGATGATCAATGGGGAATACCCAATTCTTTGATAAGACCTTATTGGTGAAGGACCAATGGTTTCTGAAGAATATATGAAATGTTGGGTTTCTGATAGGCTTGCATTTTCTGACAGAGGGTCCAGAGGCTACATCAGCAGCAGCATGGAGCTCAGGCAAGTATGGAAGATCTAGAATTCCCTTTTGAAGAGGGACTCTCACCCTTAAGTCAGAACCAATCATTCTTCTTCTCTCAGCCATTTCATCGGCAGCATCGGTTTCAGACTTGATAACCACAGAGGGAGCAGTAAGTGTTGCACCGGCAAGAAGAGATGGTGCAAACCTGATCTGCTTAGCTCTTGGATCAGTAGAAGTAATTTGAGAGGAAGGAACTTGAGAAACTGAAGGCTTTGGCTTTGGAGCAGCAGGAGATCATCAGAAGATACAACCTTTGACTTCTTGACTTGAGGTTTATCAGCAGCTTTGACTAGCCTTCTCTTCTTTGGAGCTGCTGGAGTGGAATCGGCAAGAATCCTGTCGGCAACTGGAGCAGGAGTAGAAACGTCGGCAGGGCTACATCAGCAACCTTGACAACTTTCTTTGCCTTCTTCTTTTTAGGGGTACCAGCAGCAGGAACAACAATTGTGCTGGTAGGAGCCTTCTTGGAAATCCTATTTCCAATCGGTAAGCTTAAATGATTTGAGTTTATCAAAGTCAAGACTAGGGGGTGCCGGTGAAGCCCTAACAATTGCTGAGTTGCGCCTCAAGATAGTGCTAATCAGCATGTAGTGGCATCCTTTACCGGGATGAGCTTTGTTCTTCTTTCTATCTCCTTATACTTAACGGCAGCAATGGCGATGACCCTAAACAGGTAGGCACACCAGTTGAACTCTTCTTGCAACACGATGGCTGCCATTGCTTCAAACTGTACGTCAGTAACATGGCTGTGAGAGCCAGATCTGCAAACCAAACATCTATCCACAATCTCTGCAAGGGCAAAGAATCTTCTTCTGTAGTGAGCTTTGAGATGGTTATCTCCACTGAGTCTGGGACCGGCTTCCCCTCATAAGGGTCCATGCCTTGTCCAAAGTCTGTTCATCAGTAATGGAGTCAGCACCCTCATTCCCAAGCAGAGGGAATACTTCATGAATAGAAGAGGGAGTAACGGAGATAGGCACGCCGGCGACGGTTGAGGCGATGGAGACGAATACAGAGGAGTCATTGCGATCAGTGATGACGGAGGCATTTGAGAAGAACTCTTGAACTTGACCCAGAAATATAAAATCAATACCCGTTGGAGAGATGAAGGAGTCTAGAAGAGAACCAATCAGAAGATTCCTCAAGAATTCACCGTCAAGGGTGTCGTCGAAGAAGGTGGAGTCAACATAGCCTCCATAGATATCCTTTTTGTTGCTAGACATTTTCTGCAAAATCACTCAAAAGATCTCACAAGTTAGAATAAATTAGCTCAAAATAGATTGAAATGCAAGTGTAAAACATCAAGTAGTTACCAGAAAATAGTGAGAATCTGGTTGAAGAACGTAAGAGAGAATGAAAGAAGATGAATCAACACAAGCAGTAGAGATATCAAGAGAGAGTGAAGAGCGAAAAGATCAGAAGGATTTTAAGTGAGGCTTATATATGTTATGGAAGAGAGAGAGAGAGAGATAGAAAGGGTTTGCATGGGAGAAAGAGAAATAATGATGAGTTTAACTGTAGCAAATACCTCGGAGAACGTGCGCACACAATGCATTAAATGCACGAACCGGACGGTTTAATTAGACGGTTAAACTTAGGAGAGAGAAAGGGTAGAAACGGCAACAATAAAGTTTAAGGTTACCTTTCTGATTTATCACAGAGAGTTGGGATAAATCTTTGACACGATTTGGGTAAGGCGGAGCACACACGTGTCAGAGAGGAGGTGTGACCGATTGTACCTTTGATTTGACTAAGCTTACGTCATGTGTCAGAGAATCTTTATCCTTTTGAATTGAGATCTACCGATGAATTTTGAATTTTGAATTTTGACAAATCGGCAAGACATGGTTCGGCAAGTTGATCAGCAAGATATTTACCGGCATGATGTTGTCAGCAATATTTTGTCGGCAATATAATTTGGTCGGCATGATTTTCACACTTGCTGATGAGATTGGCAAGACTAGCACAAATAGCAAAGTCAGCACAATTTTAACCATAATAATCAATCATACCTAGTTCACCTCTGAGGAATTCAAATCTTTTCTGATCTAAGGGTTTTGTCAGTATGTCTGCTCTTTGGTAGTCGGTATGAACTTTGAGCAGCACCACATTTCCCTTTTCAACATGTTCCTTCAGAAAATGATACTTGATGTCTATGTGCTTGGTTTTGGAATGCATGACCGGTTGTTTGAAACTGAGATAGCAGATTGGTTGTCACAATAGATGGGACAAACTTGAGATGGAACTTCATAGTCAACAAGCTGCTGCTTCATCCAAAGGATCTGTGAACAGCAACTGCCGGCAGCTATGTACTCAGCTTCAGTAGTAGAAGTGGAAATTGATGCTTGCTTCTTACAGGACCAAGACACCAATCTATCACCAAGAAATTGGCAAGTTCCACTAGTACTTTTTCTGGTCACCCTACAAGCTGCAAAGTCTGCATCTGAATAACCTATTAGATTAAAAGATGAATCTCTAGCATACCATAATCCAAGGTTAGCAGTGCCACATAGATATTTAATGATACGTTTAACAGCTTGCAGATGGGATTCCCTAGGGTCAGCTTGAAACCTGGCACAAACACAAACAGCAAACATAATATCTGGTCTACTGGCAGTAAGATAGAGGAGTGAGCCGATCATACCTCGGTAGAGTGTCATATCTACTTTCTTACCAGACTCATCCTTATCTAAGTGAATGTTAGTGCCCATAGGTGTGCTTTGAGAGTGAGCATTGTCAAAGCCAAACTTCTTGATTAATTCTTTTGCATACTTGGCTTGACTGATGAATATTCCCTCATTGGATTGCTTGACTTGAAGTCCAAGGAAATATGTTAGTTCACCCATCATGCTCATCTCGAACTTGCTCTGCATTAGCTTCTCAAATCTCTTGCAAAGTGATTCATTAGTAGAACCAAAAATAATATCATCGACATATATTTGAACAAACAATGAATGACCCTTGTGCTTGGCAACAAATAAAGTAGTATCGATTTTACCTCGAGTGAAACCTAAGCCATCACTAAGTAAGAACTTAGAAAGGGTTTCATACCATGCCCTTGGAGCTTGCTTTAGGCCGTAGAGAGCTTTCTTCAATCGGTAGACATGATTAGGCTTCTTGGAGTCTTCAAAACCTGGTTGTTGTTCAACATACACAAGTTCTTGGAGTTCTCCATTTAGGAAGGCACTTTTCACGTCCATTTGATATAACTTGAATTCTTTGAAGGCAGCATAGGCTAGGAAAAGTCTTATAGCTTCCAATCTTGCAACAGGAGCGAATGTCTCATCGTAGTCAATTCCTTCTTCTTGTCGGTAGCCTTTAGCAACTAACCTTGCTTTGTTTCTAATAATATTCCCAGCTTCATCCAATTTATTCCTGTAGACCCATTTTGTACCGATCACTTGTTGAGATGATGGTCTTGGCACTAGTTACCACACATTGCATCTTTCAAACTGATTTAGCTCCTCCTGCATAGCTTCCACCCAGCCAGGATCAGCAAGAGCTTCTTCAGTCTTCTTTGGTTCTATATTGGAAACCATAGCAGATGAGAAGAGACTCTCGGCGAATGCTCTACTAAGGTTTCTTGTCAATCTTGGTCCAAAGACATCACCAATCACATTTTCTAATGGATGATCACGAACTGTTCTAACCTTCCTTGGCACATCTTGTCTGACTGATTCTTGTTGTAAAGATTCTAGAGGAGGGTCAAGATCAGCAGGTGGAGTAGGAGAATTAGAATTTTGGGTGAGAGGTGGATTAGATTGAGAGCTTGTTGGGAAGGGTCTTATAACAGAAATTGGTTGAGGGCTAGATCTGTCTTCAGGATGATCAGCAGAATTTGCATCGGCAAATGGATTATGAAAGTTATCGGTAAGATCATGTTCTGCCGATGATGGGAAATAGTGAGTATCTGTTGGTTCTTCTACTGAAATGACTGGATCAGCAGCTGGTACTTGACCTGCAGGGTTAGAATTACTGGATTCACCTGTCTCATGAGCACTAGAAGCATTAGTACTATTTGGAGCCTTGTCAGACTCTAACAAATCAAATTCATCAAAGGTTACATGAACAGATTCAACAATTTTCAAAAGTTTCTTATTAAAAACTCGAAAGGCCTTACTGTGTTTAGCGTATCCAACAAAGATTCCTTCATCAGCTTTCTCATCAAATTTACCTCTGTGCTCTTTACCGTTGTAAAGCACGTAACATTTGCAGCCGAATATTTTGAAGAATCCAATGTTGGGAGTTCTGCCTCTCCAGAGTTCATAAGGAGTCTTGTTATGGAATTTGTTGATGAGAGATCTGTTCTGAGTGAAGCAGGCGGTATTGATGGCTTCAGCCCAAAAATATTTCGGCAGCCTGGCTTCAGCAATCATGGTCTTACCAGCTTCAATGAGAGTTCTGTTCTTTCTCTCAACGACACCATTTGTTGTGGTGTACCGGCAGCTGAGAAGTTGTGGTCTATGCCATGATCATCACAGTACTGAGCAATACCATTGTTTTGAATTCAGTGCCGTTGTCTGATCTCATGCTGATGATATCGCTTTCTTTCTGTGTTTGTAGTAGTCTGAATAACTTGGTAGCAACGGCATAAGTGTCATCTTTGTGACTGAAAGTTTCCACCCAAGTATATCTAGAGAAATCATCTACTACAACCAAGGTATATCTACTTCCCCCAATACTTGCTGTAGTTGTGGGGCCAAATAGATCCATATGTAGCATTTGGAGGCACTTAGATGTTGACATGCAGGGCTTGCTTCGGAAGGATGATTTATGTTGTTTTCCAAGCTGGCAGGCCTTGCATTTCTTTGCTTGATCAGCAGACACTTGAGGCAGACCGGTAACCAGATTTGAACCGGCAAGCTTTGATAGATATTTGAAGTTCAAGTGACTGAGTCTCTTGTGCCATAGCCATGAGTTCTCACTGATGTTCTTAGCTACAAAACAAACATTAGCAACACCAGTAATAGCACTTAAGTCTACTGCATAAATGTTACCTTTTCTTTTGGCAGTGAGAAGAGTTTCATTGGAAGCAATGTCTTTCACATAGCAACTGGAAGTAGTAAATACACATTGCATTCCTTTATCACAGAATTGTGATATAGATAGAAGGTTGTGTTTCAGACCATCCACAAGAGAGACCTTCTGTACAGTAACTGCACCTCTCTTGATGGTACCTATACCGATGATTTTTCCTTTGGCATTATCACCGAAAACCACTGGGGGACCTGATGCTTCTGAATATCGGCAAGTAGATCTGCAAATCCTGTCATGTGTCTTGAACAGCCACTATCTAGAATCCACAAATCCTTGCTTGCACCAGTTGAGGCCATGAAGCATTCCTGAAATAAAACGGTATGCTTATGGTCCCCCTTATTCTTGGGTCCGAGGGTTAGTTCCTCTTTGGCAACCACATCTGGCCACCACTAGAGGATGTAACCTCAGTGGGTCCAGATAGGTGCTTCAAGAGGCATTCATGAGCCTTGTGACCATAATCAGAACAATTAGAACATCTCACTTGATTGATAGGCTGTGGAGTCGGTAGAACATCATTCTGTTTAGTCAGTGCATCGGCAGAACTAGGGAATTGAGCAGGCACAAACTTAGTAGGTTTAAAGGTTTTAGTATTGCCTTTCTTTCCATTCTGTTTACCTTTGGCAGTTACCTTATTAGGTACTTGTCCATCGGCAGCAGATGTGGTTAGACCGGCAGTACTAGCTCTGCTGATGTATTCACCAAGAATACCGTTATCGGCAGACTCAGTATCAGCAACCTTAACATATTTTGTTTGTGCTTGTCATTCCTTTTGTTCTGGTTCTTAGGATACTTCATTGCCACAGCACTGTATATTGGCTTAGCATCCTTATGCACTGAGTTAACAGGACTACATTCAACTTTCTCATCCTTTTTCTCGATCGCACAAGTTTCAGTAGAGCTACTGCTGCTGGAATCAAATCCTAACCCAGATTGGTCCTTATATGACATTTGGGTCTGTAGGATTGTTTCAACAGCAACTCTAGATTTTGTGTAAGAATCAACAATCCTTGAGAGATGATTGTTTCTTTTCACAAGATCTTCGATCTGAGCTATCAATACTGCTACTTGGCTTTTGAGATCCAGGTTTTCTTTCTTTAGAAGAACAGACTCAAGCTCATGTCCTTTGAGAACATTAAGTTCAGACACAAGCAAGTCATTCTCTGCAGAAATTCTATTGAAATCAGCAGCCATCACTTTATGAACGCTACTCAGCTTCTCATGATCAATAAAAAGTTCATCCATTGTCTCTACCATTTCAGCTTTGGATATTTCAGGAAAGGGATCAGCTAAAATTTTGGGGGCAGAGATAATAGGTTTAGGAGAGAAGTCAGGTAGAGAAGAGATGGGTTTAGATAAGCTTTTGGCAATGCTGGGATGCTCGGTGAATGAGAATTTTTTGGTCATTGGTAAGGGTTTAGGTTTGATAGCAGTGAATTGAATAGAGTTGCACTGACCATAGAGAGAGGTTCCCACTTGGTGAACTCTGTATCCATTTGGGTTCTCTGCTTTGACACTAATCTCTTTGAAGTGTGGTTGAGGTCTTCCAGTAGCTTCTTCTCTGACTGGAGATCTTGGAGGGATGGATCTCGGTAGACTGGAGTCGGCAATGTGGATGTATCGGCATCTTCCAAGTCTAGGGCGACAAAGCTTACATCGGCATCTTCATCTTCATCGGCATCTTCATCTGAGTCAGTTTCACACCAAACCGGCAAGGCCTTTTCTGTGCTTTCATCGGCAACAAAGCTTCGAGACTTGGGATGTCTCTTGTTGAATGACTTCCTCACATACTCATATTTTGGTTGAGGACATTTAGAAGCAAAGTGACCAGGTTTTCTGCAGTTGAAGCAAACAAGATCACCTTTGTTGTTCTTTCCGTCGGTAGCACTTGTTGATGGTTTGTTGTAACTTGCTGGTTTTTGAAAAGTTGGTGTGAATGATTTTGGTTGCTGGTAGTTTCCTTTTTGCATCCTTTTGAATTCCTTAAACCTTTTGTAGTTCCTAGCGAAGGCGGCAAATTCTTCTTCTTCCATAGGCTGTTCTGAGGTAGTTGCAGGGGTTTTGGAGCTGCAGGGTATAGGATGGGGATCTATAGGAGGGAATTTATTTGAAGGGAAGGATATCTGTGACTGAGCTGATAGAGACAAGTTTTTGAAATTTTTATCGAGAACGTTAAGTTTTTGCAGTTCTCTCTCATACAGAAATAGACTAGATACAAGATTCTGAATAGAAGTCTTGTTCAAGTCTCTCACTTCTCTAACAGCGGTGACCTTGGTATGATACTCGTTTCCCAAAGAACTTAGAAAACGAATATTCAGGTCTTTCATAGTATAAATCTTTCCTAATGAAGCACATAAGTTACTTACCTCGCAGAATCTGTCGTAGGCACTCCTTAGTGATTCACCATCTTGTTTCTTGAAGGATTCAAACTCAGCAATACAATCGTAGAGTCTGTTGTCCTTTACCTGCTCGTCACCTTCAAAGTATGCAAGGAGCTTGTTCCAGCATTCTTGAGCCGTGGAGCACAAGTCAATGAGTTTATATTGCTTGTCGTCCAAACCACAAGAAATAATGTGGCATGCTTTTCCATCTAGGGCAGCTGAAAGTTTGTCGTCCTCAGTCCATTCCTCTCTTGGTTTCTCGACCAAGGTTTCTTCAATCTGAACATGGGTTTCTTGTTCAGTGTCACGATCAGCATGTTGTGTCAGCGGAGTGGAGGGAATAGGTCTATAGGTGGTTGAGACTTTTAAAGGAATGATTGGACCACCTTCTATGACCTTCATCAACCGATCATCGATTGAGTTCATATAATTTATCATACGAGATTTCCAGACACCAAACTCGTTGACATTTAACAACGGTATGGTGGTGATGTTAAATGACTGCATGATTTTTCCTGCCATGGTATCGGCAATACAAGCTGCAAAGCTTGGAAATTTCTTTCAAAATTCCAAGCTCTGATACCAATTGTTAGGCCCAATTGGTAGGAAAATAGGCTAGAGGGGGGGGGGGGGGTGAATAGCCTTTTTAAAACTTTTACAAAGAAACACTTTTAAATGCAAAGTCACTTATCAGTTTGCAAACTATTATCAGTAAGCGCAGCGGGTAAAATATGACTTAGTTTTAACTCACACAAAATCAGTGTATAAGAGATTTTCAGAGCTTAGTTTGAACACAAGGTTGTTTCTAAAAGTTCAATGCAGTTTCAAGAGATTGGTCAATGGAAATTACAGTGAATCAGTATAAGCATATGCAATCTGCCGGTGATAGAATTCCAACCGGCAATGATAAGGCAAGCAACAGAGACACAGGGATTTGGAGAGGTTCACAGTGTAAATACTGCTACGTCCTCTACCAAGTTTGGTCAGAACTTGGATTTGGGTTAAGAGTACTATTAGATTTTTCTAGTCTATTACAAGCACGGCTTTGCCGGTATACAAAGACTAAGTTCTAGAAATTCTAATGGATCGTAAAACAATTCTGACCAAGTATTTGAGCGGCAAGTTCAAGAGAACTTATCTCACTCAGGTGGGTGTGTGAAAAACTTAAACAATGTATTCCTTATATAATCTAGTTCGGGAATACTAACAATGTTGTTTGAGTTGGTGCACAAGTGTATGTCCTATTAAATGATCTAATGATTATATGGACACAGAATGTTTGAGTCTTTAATGAATACTCAAAAACATTCAACTCTCTTCAATGCTCTATTTTCACCAACCTTCTTCAATGCTCCAAGTCCACTATTTATAAGAGGAGTAAATGTCTTGAGTCTTGTAGAAGAAGGCTTGCAATTTTGAATATCCAGCTGGGTAGTTTAGAAGCATTAAATGCGGTATCTTTAGCATTAATGGCGAAGATATGTGGTACACGCATGCTCGCAAAAGTCTGATGGGTAAAGACCCCTTTGTCTCAACCGGTACCTGCAAAAAGCAAGTAGAGACAGAGTATAGCTAAAAGTAGCTATGTGTCAGACGGCGCAGCAATCATTACAGAGCAGGTAAACTACTTTAAGATAAAACAGTAAGAAAGGACAGGGACAATCAGCAAGGTTGACTTTAAGGTGAAACGATGTAACCTGACTGACAGTACAGACTGTCTTTCTTTATCGGCAAGTTGAGAAAGAAGTTGATCGGCAATTTGTTTATCAAGTTGATCGGCAACTAGTTTACTGGTCTGCTGATTTGCTTCCTCTTGCTGGTTTGCCTTGTTTGAAGAGTTGGAATACGCCTGTGCTGGTCACCACGAATCCTAAGAGTACCTTATAATGGTTCTAATAAAATTGGGGGATCCTAAGTGATAGCTATGATTGGGATTAAGCAATTCTATGTCCTAAACATATATTTGATCAACAGTATTTAACCCGAAGGCTTACAAACTTTTATACAAATGTACATACACCGACATTATCCAAAATATAGGTGTTACAAGATAATGAAGTCAAGGAAACTCTACCAAAAAGGTTATACATCTATGTAATGTAACCTTGACAAAACAAGTCCCAACTCTTACCACCACGACGTCCTCCCGTGCAAGTATCCTATTCCCTGGACTCGCCTTTATCTAAAACAGTAAACAAATAAAGGGTGAGAATGAATCTCAGTTAGCTACTAAAATGCAACTACGATACATGCTGATATGATAATCATAAAGAAACTATATCAACAAATAATCATATAGCATATAACACATAACATGAGAGGCTCCCTATCGCCAACCGTCCCATACCGGTTGGAAATAACGACCAACTCATCAGGCAACACATAAGGCTAAATTATTCACTCATACATGGATACTGAGCCAAGGTTCTCGAATCAAACATATAACCATCTGAGAGGTATCAACTGAGCAGCATCAAAGAGCTGAAGCCGGGATCCCGAAAATCAAACCATAACCAATAGAACCAAAGCAACCAGAGAGGGAAATATGACACAGAGTCATAACCCAAATGCTCACTCGAGGGAGCTAGTTCATCCCATCCAAGGCCAATCTGGACTGGGGGTTAAAAATGGGAAACCAATGGTAGACGCCTTACAATGAACTTGGCTCGTGTGCCATTATAATCCCTACCACTGTCCCGACTCCACAACACAAGACCAGCTAGACTTTAACACTAGCATAGTAATGAATACTTGCTTAAATAACAGCTAATGACAATGATTCCAAAGTAGGGAACCAAGCCAAACACATCACAAAGATGAACCAATCCAAACCACATCAAAAGAAGTTCAACCAAATCCAATTAACATTTAGTCAAATTCCACAACTCTTATGTTCACAAAGGAACCCATTTCAAACACTAGGGTGTTCCACAACAACCCTCTAGGTACTCTAGGATATCACCTAAGACCTAAACCAAGATTGAACTTTAAATCACTTGAAATGGAACAACACAACTTTTCAGCAACCCTGGGCGGTCGCCCACACCAGACTGTGCGGCCGCCCAAAACACTCTGTCCCAAGACGAAAATCTTCCAGATAAGTGTGCGGTCGCACGCCCTATTTGGGCGGCCGCCCAACACACCCGCCAGGCCAAAACTTGAACAAACTATACTCCTTTCGTTCCACCATTCCACAAGTATAATTATAATTTTTCTAATATACTAATATACTCATTTAGGGATACTTCCATACATTTCCCCGTCCCAAGAATAATAGTATAATTTTATAATATACTTATTTAACTCAAGTTAATATTTTACCGTCTCACAAGTAGGAGTATACTTTCAAACACTTATACTAACATTCTCAGGTATATAAACATACTCCATATACATCCTTGCATACAAACCAAGTCACTTACCCAGTATAATTATACTCCCTTTGTCCCAAATAAACAAGTATCACAAATAAATTCCTTTCACAATAATTTCACCACATATCACACATATAGCAAATATATGACCATTTTACTATTTAAGGGGAATTAGTAACTTACCTATTTCCGGAAAAAGTATCGCAGAAATATGTTTTGTTCGGGTAGAAATGACCTACTCAACGCCCTGATCATTTTTATATAATTAGTTTTTAAAACGGGTAAGTAAATAAAAAGAATTAAATCGAAATGGGTTGAACTTACTTTTTTTCTTCGTGGATGCAGGGAGAGATGAAATTTTGGGAATTATGAATGTAAACGCAGAAAGGGAGAGGTGAGAAGATAAGAATATAAAGATTTTTATAAAATTTTCACTTTGGTCCCTCTACTTTCATTTTCAACAATTAAGCCCCTGAACTTTAAAGTTACACTTTGGACCCTAAAGTTTCAACTAACTCATTTATTCCTTTTAACAAAATTACTACTAACACATTAACTAACACATATACTCAAATAATATATGCAAGTCATAAAAATATTTTCTAACACAAAAAATGCACATAAAAGTTCCATTTTAAGTTAAAAAAATTAGGGTGGTTTTGGGGTCGTTACAATCACTCCCCCTTAAAGAAAATTTGTCCCGAATTTTAGGATAACTTACCAAACGAATCAAACAACCAAGGATATTTCCTCTCCATTTCATCCCGAAGCTCCCAAGTTGATTCTTCCACATTATGGTTCCTCCACACAACTCTAACAAGAGGAATACTTTTAGTTCTCAATTCTCGAATTCTAGAATCAATCACCTGAACTGGATGCTCCTCATAGGACATACTTGGTTCAATATTCTCTAAAACTTTAGACATACATGAGAAGAATCATAAACAGATTTGCGTAGCATCGACACATGGAACACATTATAAACCTTGTCAAGAGAAGGAAGTAACACGAGATGATAAGCCCAATCTCCAATTCTTCCCAAAATCTCAAAAGAACTGATATATTAAGCAAACTCCACGAGAAGTAAAGGTATATCCCACGAATTCTAAGAATCAACTAAACAAGTTCTCAACATGTTCTCAAGAATCTGAATGGTTCTTTCTGACTGACCATCTGTCTGAGGATGAAAACCCGTACTAAATCCCAATTCCGAATTCAAAGCGTTCTGAATTGCTTACTAAAATCAAGATGTAAATAAGGAACCCATATCTAATACCATGCTCGTAGGCATCCCATGAAATCGCACTATCTTCTGAACAAATAAGTAACAACTGGAATTAACATTTATACCCTCAAAATAGATAAGGTGAGAAAACTTGATAACCAATCCGCTATCAATCAACATCATTGGTCTCATCTATTCAGTGTAACTCCTTCAATAAAACTTTTCGCAATAGATTCATATCCACTCATAAATCTAAAAGGCTTGTCACAAACCAACTGATCACTGATATTTTACTTCCAGATTACTCGCAGCTCAAGGACTTAGTTGAATACTTAGAATTTCTCGTGTCAAACAAATCAAATGTAACTCTTCAAGTACCTGTAGTTGAATTCCTCTAACATTCCCCATTTAGTTTTATCAAACATGAACTATAAGTCAATGTATCCTCTAACACATTACCTTTCCCGGATGATATAACATGGTACTCTACCTGCATTATCTCATATGTAACTCTTTTTGGAAAAAACCAATACTTTAACTCTCATGGTTGGTAAACACTTCAATATGGCTTTATAAAGGTCATTCACTAATGCCATGGATGTATAATCGCAATAAATCTCAAGTTATGGGTAGGATAATTTTGTTCATAAGGAATAAATCTTCTCAAAGCACACATTGTTACCATAAAATTCTGAAGCGATGAACATCTCAATCATTCTTTAAGGCATCACCATAAATAATAAATTTATCAGATCCACTATAATTGTAAAACTCGACATATCCACTAGAAAATAGTAACACTGATCATATCCTCTAGATAATTGTAATACTAGTCAAATCCATTAAGCAATATCAATACAGAAGTTGTCATCAACTCTCGTTTCCACAATTAAAAACTCGTTTCACTCTTACCAATCCATCGAGAAAGTGTATCTTCCTGTGTTATATAGTTAACGGTGTAGCTACCTTAGAAATCCATCAATGAATCTCTAACCATATGCCAATCTCAACAAGTTACATACCTCTGCTACTGAAGTAGGATTTTTCCAATTACTGTTGCTTCCATATTTAAAGAATCAATAACCATGCCTGAGTTGAAACTTCCTCAAAATAATATATCCTCTAACAAGAAGACATAATGCCTTGATTTCACAACTGTTGCCTCTCACAAAGCAATCCATAACGGCTACAGATACAACTCAGCATATCCAACAATTCCACTGAAGTAGTTGTTAATTCAAACACTATGACCACAATTCATGATGCCCATACCTGGTATGAAAAACTGTTTTTAAAATATACTCAACTCAAAATTTCAACTGATGATAATCACTTCAAGTCAACCACTGAATAAACCACTGATCTCTGAAGTTGATCAATTATATCCCCCATATAAAATAACAAGTGATGATTCGTTATAGTCATCTGGTTGAGCTCTTAGTATTCAATATACAATCGCAAAGTACCATACCTTTTCATAATAAACAATATTGATACACCCATGTAGATATACTAAACATAATGAATCCCTTGTCAAGAAATATCTCAAGTTGAATCTTCTACTCCTTTAACTCAACCAATGTTATGGATATATTGCACTAGATGTCAACACTATAGCATTATACCGAAGAACTCAATATAACCCAAGGTTTTCATCAATCATGTACTACTCAATAGAAAACATATCTGAGATCCCACAAAGGAATAGTACATTCTCTAGTTTAGCTATAGACACTCTGCTGCCAACCCCATAAACCAAATACCAGGCATAACCTTGTGATAAAAAAAATTTCAGACTTTAATGCATAAATAGCATGAATGCTAAACACATATATCTACCATGCTTAATTAAATCACACTAGCATATAAAACTCCACCACAATAATATGAAAATCTTGCTATGGAAAAATAACTAAACCAGCAAGTAAAACATGCTCACAAATTTGCACATCACAAGTGCGCAACACTCTATCAATCACCAAACACTCCCCCTTAGGATAGACACCTCTAACACCTAAGGTAGAAACTCAGGAGACACATGTAATCGAGAAACAAAATGCACAGACATATAAGAATGCGAAGAGCCAGGGTCTATAAGTGTATGTGCTCTCAAATTAGACATAGAAATTATACCTCCAATCACATTAGAAGGATCTGAAATCTGTTGTTGATTGATGGCAGAAACACTACCTTGTACCTTAAGCTTCCCTGAAGAATCTCTCTTCTGGCCCTGAGAAGACCCAATTACACTTCCCGATAACTGATTCTTAAATCTAGAGCAATTCCTCTGAAAGTGACCCAACTGACCACATCTCATACATTTACCTTGCTTCTTCCAACATATTTCTTCTAAATGCCCCTCCTTCCGACAATAGCTACATACTCATTTGCCTTGAGTTCTTCTATTCTGTGGCCCTTGAAAAGATTCCTTAGCTTGCGAAGATGTCCCTTAGTATTCTTTACTATCACCACGCTGGGGTTGTGGTTTTAACTGTCCTCCTCGTTTTATCACATCTGAGGCTTCAACCTTGCTTTTATGCTCAACTATATCGTCAATTGTTTTCATTACAGTTTCAAACATAGTTTCAAACATACCTTGGAACATCATTCGAACCTCTTCTCTAACATTACCCTGCCCCGAAGGCCCAGACTGATCTCCTTCTGTCCCAACCATTTCCAGTGATTACCTGCATAAAACACTCAACGTTACTCACTCTCTACCCAACTACCCTCCTAGGTCACTTAGTCACTCTAGACCATCTACAACCTAGCTCTGATACCAACTGACGCGCCCCAGACCCGTTTGGCCCCACGCTCGGGATACGAGTGGAAGACGTTATAAAACACTTTTAGAAAATTTTTCGAAATATACTTTCATAAAGTTTAACAAAATCCACACTTGAAGTTCAAAGACTTCCACTAACTTTCAAACAAACTTTTCAAACCACTTCCACAAACGAAAGTATTTAATCCGAAGGCTTACAAACTTTTATACAAATGTACATACACCGACATTATCCAAAATATAGGTGTTACAAGATAATGAAGTCAAGGAAACTCTACCAAAAAGGTTATACATCTATGTAATGTAACCTTGACAAAACAAGTCCCAACTCTTACCACCACGACGTCCTCCCGTGCAAGTATCCTATTCCCTGGACTCGCCTTTATCTAAAACAGTAAACAAATAAAGGGTGAGAATGAATCTCAGTTAGCTACTAAAATGCAACTACGATACATGCTGATATGATAATCATAAAGAAACTATATCAACAAATAATCATATAGCATATAACACATAACATGAGAGGCTCCCTATCGCCAACCGTTCCATACCGGTTGGAAATAACGACCAACTCATCAGGCAGCACATAAGGCTAAATTATTCACTCATACATGGATACTGAGCCAAAGTTCTCGAATCAAACATATAACCATCTGAGAGGTATCAACTGAGCAGCATCAAAGAGCTGAAGCCGGGATCCCGAAAATCAAACCATAACCAATAGAACCAAAGTAACCAGAGAGGGAAATATGACACAGAGTCATAACCCAAATGCTCACTCGAGGGAGCTAGTTCATCCCATCCAAGGCCAATCTGGACTGGGGGTTAAAAATGGGAAACCAATGGTAGACGCCTTACAATGAACTTGGCTCGTGTGCCATTATAATCCCTACCACTGTCCCGACTCCACAACACAAGACCAGCTGGACTTTAACATTAGCATGGTAATGAATACTTGCTTAAACAACAGTCAAGGACAATGATTCCAAAGTAGGGAACCAAGCCAAACACATCACAAAGATGAACCAATCCAAACCACATCAAAAGACGTTCAACCAAATCCAATTAACATTTAGTCAAATTCCACAACTCTTATGTTCACAAAGGAACCAATTTCAAACATTAGGGTGTTCCACAACAACCCTCTAGGTACTCTAGGATATCACCTAAGACCTAAACCAAGATTGAACTTTAAATCACTTGAAATGGAACAACTCAACTTTTCAGCAACCCTGGCGGTCGCCCACACCAGACTGTGAGGCCGCCCAAAACACTCTGTCCCAAGACGAAAATCTTCCAGATAAGTGTGCGGTCGCACGCCCTATTTGGGCGGCCGCCAACACTCCCGCCAGGCCAAAACTTGAACAAACTATACTCCTTTCGTTCCACCGTTCCACAAGTATAATTATAATTTTTCTAATCTACTAATATACTCATTTAGGGATACTTCCATACATTTCCCCGTCACAAGAATAATAGTATAATTTTATAATATACTTATTTAACATTTAACTCATGTTAATATTTTACCGTCCCACAAGTAGGAGTATACTTTCAAACACTTATACTAACATTCTCAGGTATATAAACATACTCCATATACATCCTTGCATACAAACCAAGTCACTTACCCAGTATAATTATACTCCCTTTATCCCAAATAATCAAGTATCACAAATAAATTCCTTTCACAATAATTTCACCACATATCACACATATAGCAAATATATGACTATTTTACTATTAAGGGGAATTAGTAACTTACCTATTTCCGGAAAAAGTATCGCAGAAATATGTTTTGTTCGGGTAGAAATGACCTACTCAACGCCCTGATCATTTTTATATAATTAGTTTTTAAAACGGGTAAGTAAATAAAAAGAATTAAATCGAAATGGGTTGAACTTACTTTTTTCTTCATGGATACAGAGAGAGATGAAATTTTGGGAATTATGAATGTAAACGCAGAAAGGGAGTGGTGAGAAGATAAGAATATAAAGATTTTTATAAAATTTTCACTTTGATCCCTCTACTTTCATTTTCAACAATTAAGCCCCTGAACTTTAAAGTTACACTTTGGACCCTAAAGTTTCAACTAACTCATTTATTCCTTTTAACAAAATTACTACTAACACATTAACCAACACATATACTCAAAAATATATATGCAAGTAATAAAAATATTTTTTAACACATAAAATGCACATAAAAGTTCCATTTTAAGTTAAGAAAATTAGGGTGGTTTAGGGGTCGTTACACATATTTCGTGTACATAGTCGTGATTAGTATAGATCAGATTTGTATAATGATTGACATAAGACAAATCTGTATATTATAGTGATTGACATATCCTTAGCCAATTGACTCTATAAATATTGTTAAAGAAATAAATAAGACTTGTTGGCCAAAAGTGAAATAATCAATCAAACACAAGAATACTGATTTACGTGGTTTACTAACTTGGCTATGTCCGTGGGCGGAGGGAGGATATATTACTATCTACTGGCAATCATAGATACAAATCTCACTAATCTAGTTGCACGAATTATTGGTCCTGACTGTGCCAACCTTAGATCAAGAATTACAGATTTGGAACTTCTGTCTAACTTCTTAAACTACTTTCTAGTTCTAGTTCTAGTTCTAGTTGATAAGTTTACAAGTTAGATTATTATGCTAGGGGAAGGGTTTATATTCATAAATAACTAAAACGCCAAAGGAGAAGGAATTTTATTTCTTGTGTACAAAGTAATTATATTCTCATTAAACAACAACTTTCCTATTCTTGAATAATTCCTTGTACCAATAAAAAACATAATTAAACATTAATCCTTGTACCAAAAGGATTTGCTTTTACTTAGAGAAAAAACAACTTTATTCTAATAAGGATACCACAATCCTTATTCTTGAATAAGTCATTAATCAATTTCCAAAAGGAATTCACAATTCTCACTCTCAGGAATTACTGAAATTGTTGCGGACCTATCCTTAACCAATACGTATATTGATTCAAAGGCATCAGTTCCGGCCAGCAAGGAAGCACAAGAAGCATGTGCTTAGGGCCCCCAAAAAATGAGTGAATTTTTAGGGGCCCCAAAAATTCTAGTCAATGTATAAGAGATAGGCCTATGTACCAAGTCTCAAATTAGCCCAATTAATTGACTCTCTGATCCACCAGTAAAAAAAAAATACTTTTGATATTGACCCACTAACCAAATCCTAAATTGGCCCAATTCATTTGTGCCTTTGATAAACTCTGAATCCAAATTGAATTTGAACCCAATTTTCACATAAATAATAAGGAACAAACGAAAGAAAAAAAAAAAAAAAAAACCCTAAACTGCGGACTCCCAGAGACTACAAACCTTCTTCATCAGACTTCAGCCCTCTTAAATCTTAATGTGAGAATTTTTTTCTTTTTGCTTTAATTGAAATTGTTTTGTTTATGAATTTTTGATTTTGGATGATGAATTATGGATATTTACCTTGATTTTTAATTCATATGAATTGAAATTGCAAATCCAATTTTATTATCCCTCTTCTGCTCTTTTATCATCTGATAATTTATAAGATATGAATTGCTAATTTTATCTTTGTTCAATCACTACTGAAAAAATGACTTTTAGAGACCATATATATTGAGACATACATTTAAAGTGTCTCAATTTGACACTATTTGAGACAGCAAAAATTGTTGGGAGTTCAATTAAGGACACTAGTTTGAGATGGGAGCTAAAGTAGTCTAAAAAAAAAATCACAACCGAGTACATTTTTGGCAAAATAGAGACTAAATTAACCGTCCTAAAAGTATTTGTGACACCAACTTAATGAGACCCTTAGTATCTCAAATACAATTAGGGACGGTTTCATAGGCAAATTAAAGGCACACTTAATGATACACTTAGCTGTCCTAATAAGAGAGTTTTTTTTGTAGTGGATGTAAATTGTTTGGTATGTCAATGTATTTATACTTTATTTTGATGTTATCACAGAATAATTAAAATTGTTGTATCAATTGTATTTGCTTTCATTACTTTCAATGATAATGCTAGTTATGAAAAAAAAAATCATATATATATACATATATTAGTTATTATTATTCCTTTATATTTTGCTTAAAAATTATTTCTAATAAATTTAAGGCCCCGATTGAAAAAGTCGCTTTGGCCCCAAATTTTTCAGGACCGTCCCTGAAAGGCATATTCCCGACAAGAGTCAGTCTTATGAAAAACTTATTTTACGCTAAGAGATGTGTAAAATATGTTCTACATTAAGAGATTATGTTTTACATGAATTGATGAAAACATGTTTTACACTACAAAGAGTGTAAACCAAGCTTTTTTCGAGATTTTCACTCCCGACAAATATCAACGTCCATACAAATGAAATCTCACGTTGAGTTTTCCGCCATATTCCCTCTCTTCTTCTTCATGCTAAACCTTGTTTAGTCTTATACCTCCCCCGTTACATTTTTCTTACACAAAAGGAGAGAATTTCCCTCCAATATTGATCTATGATTTCTTGTATACTCCCTCCGTCTCACCTCTCCATTTTGGTCCGTCCGTCCCACTTCACTTGAGACTTCCCAAAATGTTACTCCCTCTGTCCCTAAATGAGTGTCAATTTTCAAGAAATCTTTGTCCCAAATGAGTGTCTTTTTTGGACATAAACTTTGTCCCTAAATGTTTTTTTTCGAATTTTTTTTCACCGGTTTCTTTATACGTGCAAAACTAAATGTTTGGAAATGAGATTACAAGATTATATATGAATATTTGCTACCAAATTGTACAACAAAATTGAGATTTTCAGTGTCCCTTAAAATAAAATTTGGACACTCATTTAGGGACAGAGGTAGTAATATTTTTATGAGTTTATATTCAATCTACCTCACCCACTCATTCTCTCTCTTCATTTTCCACCACACAATTCATTCATTCAATCAACCTACTATTAACCCCACTCATTCTCTATCTTCATTTTTTACCATACATTTACCTTATTTTATTTTTTTTTCTTAGTATTGTGCCAGTGAGGTGGGACGGAGGGAGTATGTTAGATGCTATTGGGCTTTCTCTCCCGCAAAAATTTAGCTCAAATAGGATTGTAAGCCTATGCTTCGGGTCCAATTGTTATGGGCATCATAGAATAAATGAATTGTAACATAATTATAGGGAAAATTACTTAGTTCAAGCAAAACACAATGACATGTTTAGTCGATAACTAAAAACAAAATATTTATTGCTCATAAGACAACAATATGCTCCCTCCGTTTCAGGTCATTGCGAACTTATTTCCTTTTCGTTCGTATGTTTAGTGTGAACTGCCCATAATAGCAAAGAATTTAATATTCTTCACACTCATTCTCTCTCCTACTTTACTTTACACTATCAACATGAATCAACTTACTATTCTTCCCACTCATTTTTTCTCATATTTAATTTTTCATACTCACAAACACTTTCTTCTACTATTTATCTCTCCTACTTTTCCATAATTTGTGTGCCTAGTTTTGGGGTTCACATTAACTTGAAGATGGAGAGCTATTAAATATATGTGTGAAAAGTGAGAGGATATTTATTTTTATTTATTATTTATTTTCTTTATTTTTGCAATTTCCGCAAAAGCATTTGGGAGTGACAAATAGGAAGGATAAAGGGCTTCCAAATTCCATCCCACAGTGGGGTTTTTGGACGTCAAATAAAGGCATAGCTAACAATGTCCCATCGTGACCAAAATTCATGCAATCATTTAAATCATTAAAATCTAGACATGTGGACTTTTGCATGCTATTTACCCTTAGTTTCTTTAAATGAATGACTTTTTTTTATCTCAAAATATATATCTAAATAATTTTTTACCTTTATTTTTAAAATTTTAGTTTATACTTACAAAACTAAGATTAAAGCGGATAGCAAGCATAATTATGTTTGTTTTTTTTTACTATTATAATTTTTTCAGAGCGTCCTTTAAATCGAGAAAAAGCTATTCATTTTGGAGGGAAAGATTACAAAACAAAAGTGGCACAATTTGGGCTTACATTCTACCAAATAAGTCAAAGCAGTTGACTGAAGTCAATGTTTGTAGTTTTGATGTGGATTTCAGAGTTATAATTATAAATTTGGATATTTCCATTTATGGTAAAATCCATAGTTCAAATACTTGCACTTTGATGATTATTCCTGGTTAAAGATAAGGAAAAATACTTTAGAAACTTGTCTCATTATTTTGGATTCATTATAGTCCATTATAATTAGAGTAAAGTATTTTCTAATTATCTTTTATTGTGGAATAATCTATTTGTTGTATTTGAATTGTTGCAATTAATTTAGCTTAGTTAATCCTAAAAAGATAAATGGATTAATGTAGTAGTTAAATTGGACTCTTTAATCCTAATCCTAAGCAAAGTCAAAATACATGTTGGAAGAGATATCATTGGCCGAGTAGTTATAGTAGTACTAGGAATAAAAAAAAAAAGGTGAAAAAGTCCTATTGCTAGTATACTATAATACATGGCATGGCATTCAAAAATCATATGCATGTATATAACAATGATGAGACGGTAGCATACAGAGAGCAGACATACTTACCTTATGCAGCGGCAGTACATGGGCCGCATACTGCTACAATAGCCTATTTGCTTGTTCGTCTTCGTCATTATACAAGTATGGTTGATATTGTCTTTTGATATCTCGCAATCTTTAATCTATGGTGAAATCACGAGAGACTCAGGTGAATGGGATAGAGCCGCAGTTGAATTTGTGTCTGTGTGCATCGTTCTTGACACATATTCTGAGATCGTTTTATCCTCGGAGGAGGAATTTGCCTGTATCCGAAATCGCAACGAGTAGGAGGCAATAATTTCTCTTAGGACAGTCTTCCTAAGGCGACTCGATCTACCCCGATAAGTTTCTAACTTGCTCTTTAATTTTCTTATTGTTATAGTATGCTTTATTGCGTGTTACTTTCATTGTTGATCTTGCTGCGATTACACTGTTGAATGCATGATTGCCCCGTTGATTATTTGATTAATCTACTCGTTGCATAGTTTATATTCCAAACACATAAATCTTAGTATAACATCATAGCCAGGCTATGACATATCAAAGAATCGAGCTCGAGCTAGACTTGAGCAACATATATCGACAATATTGTTGTTGTTGTTGTTATTAGTTTGTCATATAGCCTAAAAAAAAAAAAGATACAAATTTAATTGTAAGGGTACATGATTGACCCAAAACAACAAAAGACCAATAAAGAAAACCTACCAAAATAATCATGCGCAGCGGAAAAGGACACGTTAAAAAATAAGCAAGAAACTTTGATAAAATTGGAGTAGAATAAGAGAAAATGTTAGTGCCATAACCTAACTGAAGTGACAGTACTTTTAGGTTGATATATGTTCCTATTTTCTTGCACCTCTTCATCATATTAGCTAGATTGGTCATCATCTGTCGACCATTAATATATAATCAAAGGCAAATTAAGGTGCTACCACCACATCCGTTCCAAAATGTATGTCTATTTTTATTTTTTAGTTGAGCGCCATACCA
>JAOWBW010003496.1:0-28297 GCA_026119855.1 Campanula takesimana
GTTCAAGAATCACAAAGATGGGTCTCAGAGTGGACCGAGGAGGTTTATACAAATTTTGTGGAGACCGAGAGTGCGGGTTTATAAACAAAGTGTCGTGGAAGAGAAAACTTTTGAAGTGTTATGACTTTATAAAGATGCTTTATAATAATTACGATTCTAACCAATTCAAAGAGTTCGTCATGTGCCGAGCTCGGCGATGAAGGATGCCCTTCCTTGTTGAAGCTCCGGTGTTCTCCGAGAAAGCGCATAGTCCACCCATTTTTGTTGGGGACGCTCTAGTTTGATGAGCGGTATCCTCCCTCCTTTGAGAGATCCTACGTCGAGCTTGATGATGAGGAGTCCTCTTCTTCTAAGTATGTGCTCGATGAAGCCCCGACATTCTTTGAGAAACCTTATGGTCGGTCCTTTATTGTTAGGGAAGCCCCAGTTGCGTAGAGCGGGGTATCCTACCTCTTTTAAGACGCACCCTTTTTTCTGCCTAGACCGCCCTTGCGGGTTTTCAATCCAGCGGGCATCTCTTTTGATTCAATTTTTTTTTTTTTTTTTAAAGAAATCATTCAGTCGACTCCAAATAAGAAAAAGAATTGTATGAAAACTTGCAACTGAGTGTATATATGTACAAAAGGGAGGAATCCCCTGCTTGACAGAAAGTAAGTGTTTAGCTCTTTCCTAGATTGTAGAACGGAAGACTTGTCGAGACATTTGAAAATTGTTTTATTCAAGATTCTTATTTGATTGCTCGAGAATGGACCTCGTTGATTAGTTATGCATCTTATGATTATGTTTTAGACAAGTAGTCTCGAAATAATAAATGTTTTGATCAGTTGTGAGTGAAGAAGTCAGGAGTAGAAATATGGGGCAAGAGAGAAGAGAAGGAAAATTGGCTACGAGGTGGGTTGTGTTTGGCTTTGAGTGGTTGCCCGGTTGACGATGAAGTTGGGTTTTGAGTTTAGGGGTGTGAGGTTCATTTGAGGTGAGTTGTTTTGTGTAGCTCATTGCGGTAGATTACTCCTTTGTAGTTGTTGCAGTGGATTGCTCCATCGTAGTTGTCATGGGTTGCTGCCGTTTATCTACTTTGTAAGGAAAGAAAGGAAAATAGAACATTTGAGGTGAAAAGAAAATGGACTTTTACTTTTCCATGGTGATAGCCCCTTCTATTTTTCTTTTTTCTTTTTATTTTATCTCTTTTGTGCACACCCTTTTTTTTGCCTAGGCCGCCCTTTCGGGTTTTCAACCTAGCGGGCTTCTTTTGTGCATGCTCTAACTTTTGCCTAGGTCGCCCTTTTGGGTTTCAACCTAGCGAGCCATATATATATATATTATATATATATTTTATATTTATACATGAAACATTGGGCAAGACAAGCCCCTAGTTTGCTTTCGCCTCTCTCGATTGCGAGGTAGCTTCCTTATAGTTCAAGCGGCCTTTTGCTGGCGGCGGGCATCCTAGCCCTTGATTTTCACCGGTAGAGCTCCATTGGATTATAACGTGCACCAATGAATGACTTCGTGCACTTGTCTTATATTTGCGATGGAATACGGACAGCCCCAGTGTAACGGCATGTAGTACTCATGATGGGAACAAACCAACCCTTTAAATTGTGGCAGCATGGATGTCTATTTGATGATGAGCAACCGCAGTCCATTCCTTTGTCACGACCTTATAAAAAGGGGTCTAATGGTGGGATGAGAGGCGTATGAGGATAGTGTATGGGAGAAGGTGTATATAGAGAGTGTACATGAAGTGTGTACAAGGGGTGAGTGTATAGAGAGAGTGTATGGGGGTAGAATGTAGAGAGAAGGGAAAGTGATTCGTTCATCCCAATTGATCGAAGCATTTGTTATTTTGAGATTAATCGTTTACTTAGTTATGTGAATGGTTTGTGGGTCCATTTACCTTTTAATGAGTCGTCATTAATGAGTAAGATTAAGATTAATTCATCATATAAAGATATAGCAATCAAGCGAAAATGGTGAATAAGACAATTTTCATGAAATTGATATATGCAAGCTTATGTCTCAAGTCTAGAGAGAAAAGAAAGAAATAAAGACCTTTTTTATTGGAACTAAAAGATTTAAACTGACTAGTCCGGGGTGGACTTTTACTTAAAGAAATAAAAATCGTCCAAGGTGGACTTTTGACTAAGGACACTCTAGAACCTACGAAGACTGAATGACCCTTTTCTTTTCTTTTATTTAAAGGAGGTAGCCCCAATTTCCTCTTTTGCCCATGCCCATGTATTCCGTTGGCGGGTGATGGCTCCGCTGTCAATGAGGCTTTGAATCTTTCTCCTCAATTGGACGCAATCTTTGGTGTCATGCCCAATGTACTGGTGGTATTGGCAGTGTTTGGAGGGATCCAAGCATTGCTTCACCCTACTTGGTTCATAGTTGATCAAATGAGACAACTTGCCGGCTTGAACTAGACTTTTGAAGAGTTTGGCTAACGGCATACCTAAGTCGTCGAATTCGCGCTCGTCCTTCCTTTCACGAACTGTCTTTGAGGGTGATTTAGGTACCGGCACCCCTTGTTGATGAGTAGTCATAGGAGGCATCCCGACGGGGACAGTCTGTGGCAGCCCATACATTTGAGGAGCGTACGGGTGTTGACATTGAGCAAGAGGGAGAACTCGACTGAGGTAATCATAAACGCCATGAATGTCAGAAAAATGGCGCCTCTCGATATCTCTTAGGGTCTTATGCATCTCCTTCTGAAAGTGTGTTGCTTGCTCATTGAGAATGGCCTTAAAGTGATTGCTTGTTCATCGAGGATGGCTTCGAAGTGGGATGCTTGCTTACTGAGAGCAGTACCGGTGTAGAGGATTGTCTCGGGATCTTGGGTAGCAGCTTCAGTTGCAACTTCGATGTTCCTTGCAGCCGACATGATGCAGAACTCTATGTCATGAAAGAATTAGATTCGTATTTAATGATAAGGCATCGTTATAAGAATCATTTTTTGGAAAAGTCGGTCTCCACATTTTTGAAATGCATTTTGGTAAAAATTGAAAGTTTGACTGGGCCGAAGTTGCCTACGTTCCCCTTATCATGAGGGAGAGGTCTCACACAATAAGAGGCTCAGGTCGCCGTAGTTCGAATCAAGTTAGACTTTT
Organism: Campanula takesimana; assembly: GCA_026119855.1. Classification (NCBI taxonomy): domain Eukaryota; kingdom Viridiplantae; phylum Streptophyta; class Magnoliopsida; order Asterales; family Campanulaceae; genus Campanula; species Campanula takesimana. Next base: position 3,111 of record JAOWBW010003496.1, read on the forward strand.
AAAAAGAGGTGAGAGATGACCACGGGGGTCAAAAAAAGAGGGAGATGACTCGGTCCTTGGTCAAGCATGGGTGAGGAAGACCTATAGGAATCGGGTAAGGTTTGACTTAAGGTTTGACCTAAATTTGACCTAAGGTTTGAGACAAGAAGTGGTTCAAGCTAGAATGCGTCGATGATGGTGGGTTGATCTAGATGGGTAAAGGATAGGTCGACCTAAATAAGAAGGGTTGGATTGACCTATATGGTGAATAAATCAAGATAGCGGGTTGTAGCGGTTTGCCTATGGGATGATCTAAGTGGGATAGACATGGTTTGACCTAAGCGGGTCTAAGGTTGACCTATTCGGGTTGGTGGACTAAGGAAGGTTGGAGATTGACCTAGATGGATCCAAGATAGGAAAGTCGACCTAAGCGGGTCACGGGTTGACCTTGACGGGCCGAGGGTGAAGGGTAGTTTTAACCTAAGACGGACAAGTTGACCTAAATGGGTCAAGGATGGTGTGCGGACCTAAACGGGTTGACCTAGGTAGGTCAAATAATGACCTAGGAGGGTCAAGATGATGGTTCGACCTAAGCGGGTTATGGTCAAAGGTAATTGGGTTCACCTATGGAATCAAAGATTGACCTAAGAGGTCAAAAGCGGATAAGGTTGACCTAAGGGATCAAGTTTGACCTAGGGGGTCAAAGGTTGACCTAAGAGGCCAAAAGTGGATGAGGTTGACCTAAGGGGCCAAAGGTTGACCTAAGAGGTCAAAGGCGAATAAGGTTGACCCAGGAGGTCAAAGGTTGACCTAAGGGGGTCAAAGGTTGGCCTAAGAGGTCGAAGGTTGGTAAGGTTGACCTAGGGGGTCAAGGGTTGACCTAGGAGGTCGGAGGTTGATAAAGTTGACCTAGGGGGTCAAGGGTAGACCTAAGAGGTCAAAGGTGGGTAAGGTTGACCTAGGGGGTCAAAGGTTGACTTAAACGGATAAGATTGACCTAGGGGGTCAAAGGTTGGTCTAAGAGGTCAAAGGGTGGTAAGGTTGACCTAGGAGGTCAAAGGTAGATAAGGTTGACCTAGGGGGTCAAAGGTTGACCTAGGAGGTCAAAGGCGAATAAGGTTGACCTAGGAGGTCAAAGGTTGACCTAGGGGGTCAAAGGTTGGCTTAAGAGGTCAAAGGTAGATAAGGTTGACCCAGGGGTCAAAGGTTGACCTAGGAGGTCAAAGGTAGATAAGATTGTCCTAAGAGGCCAAAGGATGGTGGGATTTTGACCAAAGCGGGTTGAGATGAAGGGTAAACCCAAATGGATCGCAATGATGGGTAGGTAACCTAGATAGGCCAAGATGAGGAATTTTGATAGATGGCCCAAGGGGTGAGCGATGGACCTTAGAGGTCGTCTAGATGCAATGCACATTTTATTTTGCGAAAAGTTTTGCATTTATTTACATCCTAAATGGTTGGTCTAAGTAGTGTCCTAATCTCTATGTGTGGGTTGACACGGGTAAGGTAAAAGGTTCCCACCACTCGCGGAACGTACACGGTGAGTGGAGTAGACGAGTGACTCGAAAAGAGGGCGGCAGTAGCGCACAAATTCCTGCACATCGAATACTCCGGGTAATGGGGACCTGTGCAGTGCAGACACGGACTAGTGGTAGTGTGTGGCAAGAAGCTATTCTTTTTAGGGAGAAAAGAGGGAAGCTTTGAATGTTTGAATGATGCAATGCAATGCAAGAGAGAGGGAAGAAGAATGTACAAGGGAACATAGCAAGGTTTTGTTTGACCCTAATACTAAGATGAAAATAACAAGGGTACAGAAATACAAGGTACAAGTATTAACATGGCGGGGTGCACGGGTGCATGTGTAAACATGGCAAGTATGTGAGGTGCATGTATAAACATGGCAAGTATGTGCATGTGTAAACATGGCAAGTGTGTGTAGGGTGCATGTGTAAACATGGCAAGTGTGTGAGGTGCATGTGTAAACATGGCAAGTGTGTGTGAGGTGCACGTGTAAACATGGAAAGTGTGTGCATGTGTAAACATGGCAAGTGTGTGTAGGGTGCATGTGTAAACATGGCAGGTGTGTGTAGGGTGCATGTGTATACATGGCAGGTGTGTGTAGGGTGCATGTGTAAACATGGAAAGTGTGTGAGGTGCATGTGTAAACATGGCAAGTGTGTGCATGTGTAAACATGGCAGGTGTGTGGGTGTGTAAACATGGCAGGTGTGTGGGTGTGTAAACATGGCAGGTGTGTGTGTGTGTGTAAATATGGCAGGTGTGTGCATGTGTAAACATGGCAGGTGTGTGCATGTGTAAACACGGCAGGTGTGTGCATGTGTAAACATGGCAGGTGTGTGCATGTGTAAACATGGCAAGCATCATGATGTAAACGAAAGTTAGACCCACTAAGTTTGAAAAAGTTTCAAAGCAGTCCCCAGCAGAGTCGCCACTGTGAATACGTGTGTTTGAATTTGAGAATATTCATAGCAACATTAAAATTATGAGAGTCGCCACGCCGTTTTAATTATAGCCAAAACTTTGAGAAAAAGCATGTTAATGGGTTCGGGGGTCAAATTACAACAAGAGAAGAATATTGAACGTTATCACTCCTATTGCCCGAATTGATCGGTCTTTCTATCATGATGAATGTGTTAGTAGTGTGTTAGTGTTTGAGACCGGATCCGAAGATTGCCTACGTTCCTCTCAATGTGAGAAGCTCAGGTCAGCGTAGTTCGCAGAGAATTTAGAATAGGCAGAAGAATCGAGATCATGCATAATGAGGGGGAATTTACCTAAAGATTAGGGTTTAGAAGTAGTTCCTAGATCATCCTCGGGTTGATGAACCCTCGATCATCATCGGCTATGAAATAACATGTAATTATGAAGATCGCAACCCTAAATATAGCATAAATGAGGTTTTAATCTATGAACACGAAGAACATGCAAAGCATATGAATAAACATGCAAGGAATATGAAGAAACTATGAATAAACATGTAAGAACATGAATATTAAAGATCTACATTAAAAATGATGCAAGAACATGAAGAAAAGGTTAGAAAACTTACCTATGTTGGCAAGAAATAAACCTTGATCTTCTTGGAGGTTTGAATGCTAATTAGAGAGCAAAATAGTGTTTAAGAACTCCAAAATTCGTATTTAGAGCTCTCAAAATCGGACCCTTAAACCAATGGAATGGAATGGTTTATATAGTAAACTGATGGGAAGATCTGACGGTCAGGATCATCCAGCGCAAGGTTGGCCGCCTGGCCATGGTTGAAGCCGGTGACAAGAGTGGACGCGTGGCCAAGATCAACGCGCAGCAAGGTTGGCCGCGTGGCCAAGGTTGCAGGCTGACTTGGATTCTTAAGCTAGGGTTTCTGCATGGTTTTAAGGAAACCATTTGTTACCTATTTTGATAGATTTTGTCATAAATGAGATATTTTGGGAATCCGGGACAAGTCTTTGCAAGGTTTCTAATTTCTATAAAGTCCTTGTATTTTTGGGAAAGTCCTAATAAACTCATTTTCAGATCGGGTACTAACACATATTGAACCTTTTCAAGGCGACACTTCTCTCGCGACCGCTAGAAAACGAACAGATGGTGTTATCGTCTACCCTTCCCAACTTGAAGCTGGCCTTAGATTTCCCCTTGATCCCTTCATCAGCTCAATCCTTCATGAGCTTCAAGCCTCCATCATCGAACTTTATCCTAATGCTATCAGGATAATAACATGTTTTATAGTGGTCTGCAGGGCCCTTCGTAAGAAACCTTCTATTCCCTTCTTGATCAATTATTTTATTAGCTATCAAAGTAAGACATAATTCACTGATGGTACTTCCGAGATAATCTTGTCCCTCAAATACAGACCCGGCATAAAATTATTCACCCCCCTTCCAGATAAAGTTCACAACTGGAAAAATGATCCTCTGTTCATCATTTCGCGCTCGGGTTGGACTCATCCTTGTTATCTTAAGTATTTGAAAACCTCTTTGGGCAAAAAGAAAGCATTGGGTCCTGCAGATAAACTACTAGAAAATCGCATACGTGCTCTTCTTTCTCAAAATCCCAATTTTCCAGATGCTAGAGTTTCATGGAGACGGATTTTGCGGGATAGGAAACTATTGTGTCAAGTGGGACTTTCCGATAATTTTCCGGAAGTTCCTGCTCGTGTCGCTATGACTTTTCCACCTTGTTATGCCGGATGGGAAACCCATTCTGAGAATTTGCTATCCTTTGAATGTCGCTTGTGCGGGGTTCCGGGAAGACACTGCCCGGCCATGACTGAAGTTCTGCGTAAGCGTTCTCAACCTTATTTTATATTCTCTTACCAATTGCCTTTCATGTTGTAATTGAATTACTTTACATTCCAGGAATCAGGAAAATGAGCTCAGGATCCCATCATAATGCAAATTTGGAATCTGAAACACTTCGAAAGCGGCTTTCTGAGGCCCGCTCTGGAGACTTGAGCCGCCTGGATTCCGACCTAGACCTCCCTTTATCGAATGATGGGAAAGATTCCGACGCTATTGCTGCGGCTAAGGCTGAAGCCGCTTTGGCTAGAAAAGCCGCTGCAAGACCTTCAAAAAGAAGGAAGAGGATGCTAGAAGCGGAGGAGGATGAGCATACGGAAGAGTCTGTCCCCATAATACAAACCCAAACTCAAGGTGAACACAGTATTGAACAATCACTTGGTGGAGACAAGGGCAAAGGCATTTTAGAAGAAGACGAGCCTAGCTGTCGTCAGGGAGATGATGTCGCTCATGAAGTTACTGGGAATGAAAGTTTGCGAGATGATGACTTTCCGGAACAACCCTTCATTGAGGATTTGACTGCTAATGATGATCATGCCCAATCTCCCGTTCCACCCCCTACTTCTGAGAATGCTCCTTACTATGTGGAAAAAGCCAGTTGGATGCGAGAAGGGTTTATCAAGCCCTCTGACCCAGAAGGTCTCAGTGATCTTAATGAAGAAGCTATTAATAGGGTTGTCCCTCTGAAAGGTCTGATTACTGCTCCCCATGATAACGATGAGATCATATTGGGTTGTGCGGCTTTAAAACGAGCTGCTGATACCGTTCAAGTTAATGACATGGTAACTCGGGGAAATGACGATCTCCTTTGTGCGGCAGGGATAAACTTTTCTTTGGTATGTCGCCTTTTTTCGTAACCTTTTTATCCTCTTTGTTTCCTTAATTTCTCCCTTCTCTGTTAATCTGTATTTTCCCGCAGCTGGGAAGCTCTTTGGTTGCATACCACTGTAAAGTTCAAAATTTGGCTGCTCAATTGGTAGATCATGAAACGTTGCTACGTAAGGCTTCAAAAACTCAGGAGAGTCTAACAAAGAGGTTAGCTCGGCGGGATGCTACTGTGGATGAGCTGAAAAGTGCCAATGTTGCTTTAAAGAAGAACTTGGCGGCGAAGGAGATTTTGCTAAAGGAACTCGTGTCGATCGAAGCCGAATTCAATGCCGCCAAGATGGAGCACCTAGCCAGCATTGGTCTTTTGACTGGAGAAAACCAACGTTTGAAAGATGAAAATCAACGTCTACTAGATGAGAACCGGAAAGTGAACTCCGAGCTTGCCGCTCAGACTGAGACTTCGGCCCAATTAAAAGAACAACTTTCAAAAGCCCATGCCGATTCTATGGATGTGAGTGATCAATCCATTTTACAAGTGATGCGCGCCGCTGCAGCTGATCGGGAGGAGATTCCCGCCATTACTGTAGAACGTTTGGCCAAGTGGGGCTCCGAACTTATCTATAGCGAACATTCTCGCCGAGGTCATTCTCTGGTGCCTTACTCCAAGGAAGAACTTGAAACTTTAAGAGGGGAAGATTTTATACTTAAGCGACCAAAATGGACTCCTCCACCTATTCTTAAGCCGAATGCTGTTGCTTTATGGGGCGATCTATGCGAGGAGAAAAATGCCGCCCTGAATGCCGCCCGCAAACTCGCTCTTGCCTCCTATGATGAGGATCGTGCCGATGATGATCAAAGTGTTGAGGCTCCTTAATCTATGATCTTACTTGATCATCTCTTATCAAACTTTGTTTAACTTTATTTGCCGGCTTGCATGCCGTAACTGACTTTTAGGGCTTGCGTGCCCGTGTTCGAATACATTCTCTATATTTTGTCTGACTTACATCGTTGCAGTTTACTTGGTATTTTTACATTCTTACTTTCCCTTTGAGAAGCAAGGTTGTCTTTAGGCTACCTTGCTTTTCTAGTCTGACCGATTTTCATGATCTTTTGCTTCTCGCTTCATACTAATTACTTTGTCTTTATATCACTCGTTACTTATACAAGTGGCGATTTGTTAAGGTTTATACGAGTAACCTTTTCATCACATGTCGCAGATTGCTTATACAAGTAGCAATTTTCTAAGGTTTATACAAGTAACCTTTTTATCACATGTCGCAAATTGCTTATACAAGTAGCAATTTTCTAAGGTTTATACAAGTAACCTTTTTATCACATGTCGCAAATTGCTTATACAAGTAGCAATTTGCTAAGGTTTATACAAGTAACCTTTTTATCACATGTCGCAAATTGCTTATACAAGTAGCAATTTGCTAAGGTTTATACAAGTAACCTTTTTATCTTTTCATCAATCTTGACATCATTATAGATTTGTCAGTCTCGTCATTCAGTACACGTGTACGACGTATAATGCTCAGTTCATCTTAAATTCTAGTTGACGTCGAGGTGACACTTACCTCCTATAGCAGACGTCATTATTTCGAAATGGCCCCCAGCCCCCAAAATCTAGCACGGCCTGATATGTATCTTTGACGTGACAGTTTTAAACTTCCATTCTCATCATTACCTCGAGAACTGTGTGAACACTATGCACATTTATAGTGACCTTTTCCATTTTGACTCTTCATATTTCCAGGCTTATAAAAAGGGGAGCCCTTGCCTTTCCTTTTTCATTTACCCATCCGGCCTTGCTTTCTCCTCTCTCTTAACCATGTCCTCCAGCTCCACCAATTTCGAGGACCACGACATGGGAGGATGGGATTCCGACGCTACTTACCCCCCTCTTCCACCAACACCACCTGAGCCAGAACCGACTGATAGCAATGGTGAACGTTCCTCTCCCATTGTTTCTCCAACTTCTGATGATTCCTCTTCCAAGAGCAAATCCTCCCACCCGGACTAATATGAGGAAGAGGAACAAGAGAATTCCGATGAACCGGACGGCCCAAATAACAATGTTGAGGATGTAGAAATGGCGCCTGTTGATGTTCCCGACAGCTCGGATGGTTCAGATATTGGAGGAGGTGGTGGGATGGGCGAAGCCGATGCAGCTGGTGACGATGATGACGATGATGATGACGGAGACCTCACTATCACTATCACTGTCACTATTTGTATCTAGTTTATATCTTTTTCTTCTTTTTCGTTTGTGTAGATAAGACTTGCCACCTAGTAAGGGATTGTTTCCCTTTTTGATATTTCTCCTAACCTGTCAAAACCTTTACTTTCCGTTATGATATTCGGTGGTTTTGATCTGAACTGTAATTCTCTAGCCTTCCTTGTTTCTTTCCTGCCTCAAACTTATTGGAGCGTTTGTGGGTTGTCGCGACGACATGCCCCCATACCATTATACATACAAAACAAACATACAAGACATAAGTTAAAAAATTCAAATTCATATCGTGCTGATTTTGTGGAAAACAAAATATACTTCACGCAATAAGGGGAAATAACATTATTTTTGTGATTCAATGTCCCAATATTTCGCTTTTATGATATGCCGAATAATTTTGACTTGGGGTTTATCAAAATGAAAAAATGCAGTGCTTTTCATATCATATCGAGAAATGAAGCGATTCAAAGCTAAGTTTTCTCGTGTTATGTCGCCCCTGTTATCAAGCCATTGTCCCTCTTCTATTTCAAGATGCAATTATTGTCACAAGGTGGACAATTTTGAGGAAATATCATCAAGTTATAGATCATAATAGTTCCCTGTAACATGATTTGGATTCGAACATATGGCTTTGAATAACTCATACCCATCTATCATTAAAGTTCATTCAAGTTTCTTCATTGCACTCTTTAGAATCATAACATAATTTAGGGCGACATAAATTAGTAAGCTATCATACTATGGCCTTAACAAATTCATGGCCATTTTAGGGAAAGCAAATAAAATTACTAAATTCCTTAACAAACAAACAAATTAGAACCAAGTGAGGGGCCAATCAAGTTCATGGATAATACGGCTTCAAATGATCAATGCTCCACGCGTTTTTTATCTCTTTACCGTCCTTTTCCTTGAGTCGGTATGTTCCTTCCCGCACAATCCTGTCTACTTGAAACGGTCCCTCCCATTTGGGGTCTAGCTTTGAGTATCCTGGCTTTGGACCAGTGGCTTCCACACTCCTAAGAACCCAATCTCCAACCGACAAAGCCCTCTTATGAACCCGCTTGTCATGCTGCGACTTCATTCTTTGCTTGTAGTTGACCATTCTCATCCGGGCTTCCAGCCGCCTTTCTTCGCTCAAGTCCAACTCGTTGCATCTCCTCTGTCCGTTTCTAGCCTCATCATAATAAGCCACCCTAAATGACGGCAAGGCCATTTCCGCCGGAGCCATGGCCTCTGATCCATACGTCAAAGCGAAAGCAGTTTCTCCAGTTGAGCCTTTAATTGTGGTCCTTACGTACCATAGAGCTTTTGGCAACTCTTCCATCCATGCTCCTCCTCTCTCCTTGAGATTTTTAGATAAGACCTCCAGAACTTGCTTATTAGCAGCTTCAACCTGACCATTACACTGTGGTCTATAAACCGCCGCACTCCAATGTTTTACATTCAATCTAGCACACTCTTCTGTCAACTTTCTCCCAAATTGAGGTCCATTATCTGAGATTAAGGCTCTCGGCAACCCATATCTACACCTTTCTCCGTCAACAGGACTGGAAAGGACAGGCGGCTTCCCTAAATAGTCTTTTATGTCGTGAAAAGCTTTGTCGCAATGCTCGTCCCATGAAAACTTTTTGGCCCCTTTTAGCGTTTTGAAGAAAGGAAGACATTTCTGGGCGAAGCGGGAAATGAACCTCCCCAGCGCTATAATTCTTCCGTTTAGTCTCTGAACTTCTTGAATGGTTTTGGGAGGCGACATCTTCATCAAAGCCTCAATTTTTTCTGGGTTTGCCTCTATGCCTCTTCTGTTTACTAAGAATCCCAGGAACTTTCCGGCTGTGACCCCGAATGTACATTTCCCCGGATTCAGCTTCATTGAATTTGTCGCGCCCCGACCCGTGGTCCTACTTGGCCCCACGTCCGGGACACGCACGGAAGACGTCATAAAACAATTTAAAGGAAATTTTTCGAAATATACCTTCATAAAAAGGATCACACGACCAACACAACTACTTGAAACTTGACTTGAAGTCATAAAACAAACCAAATTTCATAACGAGTACTGAGCCACTTGGACACAACTTTACTTACAAATATACAATACCGACATCTACTAAAAGAGATGATACAAAACTAAGTCACGGGTACACTACCCAAAAGGTGTTACATTTACATAATGTATCCTTTAACATACACACCACTTCCCAAAAGTCTTACCAAATATCCTCTTCCCGACATCCTCCCTGTGTGTGAACTATCCCCTGGGCTCCTTATCTAAAACGGTAAACAAATAAGGGGTGAGAATAAATCTCAGTAAGTTACTAAAATGCAACTACATTACATGCTTATATGATAAACATAAAGGAACAATGTCACAAATGATCATATATCATATAGCACATAATATGAGAGGCTCCCTATCGCCAACCGTCCCATACCGGTTGGAAATAACGACCAACTCATCATACAACACATAGTGTAGGAGTAAACACTCCTACGAGGATACCAAGCCAAGGTTTACCGAAATAACATGATTATCAGAGAAAACCATCTGAGAAAACCATCTGAATAACCATCTGAGAAGACCATCTGTCTGAAACCATCTGAGCAGCATAAATAGCTAAAGCCGGGATCCCGAAAACCAAACCATATCCAACAGAGCCAAAGTAACAACGGGCAGCATCAATAGCTGAAACAGGTTCCGGAACCATATAACATAACAACAACAATAGTGGGAGAAAATGACACAAAGTCATACCCCTAAATGCTCACGCGAGGGAGCGAGTTCATCCCATCCAAGGCCAATCTGGACTGAGGAAATAGGTCCAGTGGAAAAGCCTTATAGTGCACTTAACTGATGCCACTACAATGCCTTCCACCTCCACTCGATAACATCCCAAACCTAGGAAATAGGACCAGTGGAAAAGCCTTATAGTGAACTTGGCTAGTGTGCCACTATAATGCTTTCCACCCCCACTCGATAACACACAAAACCAGCTGGACTTTCAACAAAGAGCACAGTAATAAATACTTGCTAAAACAACAACCAGGGTATGATTCCATAGAAGGAAACCACACAAGCTCATCATAGAGAAGTAAATACGTTTTCACAATAATGTGCACAATCTTGACATTAAGTCACCACACAATCCATCTACACAATCACATTAAGTCAAACCCGATCACAAAGGACCAATTCTATCATTTTGATACCTCATAACAATTATCTAGGCATCCTAGGACATCGCCTAAGACCTAGCCCAATACTTAACGAAAAACAAACAAGTTGTTAAAACTCAGACTGCTCGGCCGCTCTACTTACTTGACTCGGCCGAGCGGATCGGTCGAGTCCTTTACTTTGATCGGCCGCTCTCCTAGAACTCAACATTCGACAATAAGGGGATCGGCCGCTCTAATTTACTGACTCGGCCGCTCCACTGCAGAATGGCCAATTCCCAGGAAAAATCTAACAAAGTTCACTTTCATTACCAAGTTGTTACCCAATCCTAAAGCACAACAACATCATTATAACTTCACAACACTACCATACCAACCTCATCTAGCATATACCCATAATAATAAAAGTTATTACTACTCCCTCCGTCCCAAATTTACAAGTATAATAAAAGTATACCAAAACATCATTTCACCACATATTAAGCATATATAGCATGATTATGACCATTTTAACACTTAAAGGGGGGATTAGTAACTTACCTATTTTTCGGAAACGAGTCAAGAAATTATATTGATCCGGTAGAAATACTCTACTCAACACCCTCAAAACTGATAAAAAGGGAACACCGAATCACTGCCGATACTGAACCAAGTATTCCATACGCACCAAACTTCTCTTAACTTGAACTGAAGGGAAAATACTACAAAAACACACTTAGAACTATTTCTGTCGAGCATGGACATTATGAAAGTAAATCTTAAGTAGCCTAGTTGGTATGGGTGAGTCACAAAGCCAAACTTTAATAAGCTTACACCACCTACTAAAACTTTGTAAAGCCACATGAACAAGACTTGCTGGCCATTAATCGACTTTGCCAACAAGACAATTATAGCGGGTCCCATTAACTAAAAGGCTACACTTGAATAGTCTCTCAGTCCATGCCGTCCCATCTCACTATTTTTTATTTTATTTTATCGATCTGTCCCAAAACATCGTGCTTAATTTCGGGATATTACATATTTTAGCTTCTACTCATGCTAGTTAATCATCTTGCAACTCAAATACTTTTTATTTAATATTTTAATAGATCAAGTAAGTCTTTTAAAATAATCAAACTAACACAAATAATCAAATAAAATGTGCAAATTCATATAATATGATGCAACACATAAAATGCGCACATAATTTTAAATTAAAATTCTCAAAATATAAAATAAATATAAAATAAATAAAAACGGATTTTGGGGTCGTTACAGAATTTGCCCTCAGATTGGCAAAAGTTTCCGCCAGGTCAATCAAGTGATATCCATCTTTGGTTTTGATCACCATATCGTCTATATATGCTTCAACATTCCTCCCGATTTGTGATTTGAAGACCAAGTTGACCATGCGCTGGAAAGTGGCACCAGCGTTTTTCAGTCCAAACGGCATCATAATGTAGCAAAAGTTGCCTATGGGGGTGCGGAAAGCGGTCTTGGCTCTATCTTCTTTAGCCATTTTAATCTGATGATACCCAGAATAGGCATCAATGAAGCTCAAAAGTTTATGACCATCAATAGAATCGACTAATCTGTCAATTCTGGGCAGTGGATAACAATCTTTGGGACATGCCGTGTTTAAGTCCGTAAAGTCTATACACATTCGCCACTTTCCGTTTGCCTTTTTAACCATGACCGGGCATGCCAACCAAATAGGGTAAGCTATCTCCTCAATTATCCCAGCTTTTAACAATTTCTCTACCTCTTCTACTACGGCTTTCTCTTTTTCCGCTGATAAGTATCTTACCCTTTGCTTGAACGGCTCAACATTGGGATCAGCGTTGAGGCAATGCATTGCCACATTCTCATCTACCCCGCTCATATCTTCCGGCTTCCATGCAAAGATGTCAAGGTTTTCTCGTAAAAAGCTTATCAAGCTTTCTCGCTCAGCAGGGTTTAGCTGTCCCCCAATTTTTACTTTTTGTTCAGGGAGGGCATCATTAATCACTACCTCTTCTAATTCTTCTGAGGCCTGGATATCAGGCTCATCTCGCACCTGCAGCGTATCCACCACTATTTCCCGCCTCTTAATCCTTTTCCGTGACCCAGACGTTTTTTCTCTGTCATCAGTCCTGTCGAGTGGCAACCCATCTGGTGTCTCCATTTCTATCTCTTCACATTCTTCTTCTGTCATAACTTCATCTATCGTGGGTTCCTCTACTTGAACAAATTGCACTGCCCTGGACCAATCTATTTCGGCCTGAACTAGAATCAAACCCATTTGATTTTTTTCCGATAAGACTACCCCCTCGTCTATGGGCCCGTCCTCATCGTCCGTCTCTTCCACTGTATAAGTACTCTCCAATCTTGCCGCAGAACAAACAGTGCTTTTGTATAGGGGAATTATTGCCGTTCCTTCCCGCATACTCGGCGTATCCTCCCAATCCATGCTTTCCTCTACATCAGCTATCATATTAGCCCCGGTATCCTTAATAACCAAAGCATTGGTTAAGGAATTTGTGCTTTCCATCTTTCCTTTCTGTATCTCCAACCGCTTTTTCATGACTTCCATGACGTTACTAGTTATGCACCCAATTCCCTTTGGGGTTGGAAATTTAACCCTCTGATGCGGGATGGATACCACTATTTCAAAGGTTTGCATAAACGGAATGCCAATGATTGCGTTATAGGGGGACACCAAATCTATCACCATAAACTCCACGGTTCTCGTCCTAGTCAATTCTCCTTCGCCAATTTCTACTGCCAAGGCTATGGTACCCTTCACTTTGACTGTGTGATTGGTAAATCCCTCTAGGAATCCTTTGTAAGGAACTAGATTCGCCTCCGTGTAGTTCATCTTTTTGAAAGCGTCATAATACATAATGTTGCGGCTTGCTCCTGAATCCACTAACACTCTATGCAAGATATTGTTACCCGGGTAAATCGTTATCACCAAAGGTTGGCTTGCATGAGTTACTGTCACGGCCAACTCTTTCCTGGTAAAGCTAATGACTCTTTCTTCTTGTGGAGGATAGGCAGGAATGTTAAAAGTATGCGAAAGCGTCATGATTTGCTGGTTTAATTGGCCTATACTTACAGGTTGATGAATGACAGGTATCACATTCCTCCCGTCTTGTCGGACCTCTTGGTTTGCCGGCAATACATATTCCCGCAACTCCCCTTGATCAATCCGCATTTGAATGACCCTCTTCAAATTATAGCAATCATCCGTCATGTGCCCCCTATCCTGATGATACTCACAAAAGCTATTTTGATCTTGCTTTGCTCTCTCCGGCATTGGGAAAGCCGGTGGGAGTTGCACGGCACGCAGGATCTCACTCGGTCTAGCATTCAACTTATCAAACCTGATTATTTTCCAGGGCCCCTTACACCATTTCGTCCTCCGCCTCGTCCCGCTTGGTTTCCTCCTCTTCCCGCCGGTTCACCCCTTTCCGGCTTAACATACTCAATCCTATCTTTCATGCTCTTCTTTGGAGCAGCCAACGGAGCGGTAGGAATTTCTTCAACATCGTCACCCTCGCAATAACCTCTGACCCGTTCATAGAGTTCTTTTAAGGTTTGCGGCAACCTCATTCCTAATTCCCTTTTGAAGTGTCCTGATGCTACTCCTGCCATGTATAGCATTATAATATTGCTGTCATCTATATCAGAAATGCGGTTGGCGATTTTCATGAATCTGTCTGTGTAGCCCGCGATCCCTTCTCCGACTTTCTGCCTTATTCCGCACAATTCTTGCTTAACAGCGGGTTGAGCTCCCGTGGCCCCAAATTTGTTGATAAACTTTAGCTTGAAATCTTGATAGCCTAAGATCGATCCCGCAGGCTGTAGCAAAAACCAATCTAAGGCATGCTCTGTTAACGTGCTTGCAAAAGTTCTGCAGAGTATGGCTTCGTCTCTTGTCAGAATGGTCATAGTTACCTCAAAACCCCCAATATGTGTTCTAGCCGCGGTATGACCGTTATATTTTTCCAGATTCAGCAACCTGAAATCAGGATCAGGGTGAGCCTCCTGAATATACCTTGCAAAAGGAGCCAAAAACGAATCCATTCGTCCTCGCGCTGTCCTTTCTCCAGTTTGCCTAATCTCCTTGCAAACTCTTGCAACCATCCCGCTTCTTCGGGTTGCCCTTGAATCTTCCCGCCTAATCGGCTTCCCTCGAAGCGATTGCCGCCTTCCAGATTTGAGGCGGTATCCTCCTCCCCTTCACATTTATAATAAAACGACTCTCCAGCAACGGTTCCTGGCTGGTAATAAATCATTTTCTTAATCCCATTTTCCATAACAACCTGAGGTTTCCGCTTGGGGATCATTCCAGATTTCCCTCTCCAATCCGCCTGATCTAGGATCCCGTCTTGCTCCTTATCCTTTCCTTTGTTTCGGTGCCCCTCAAGGGCGGCTTCAATGCGCCCTCCCTTATGAACATTATCCGTTACTCGCCCTAGTCGCTGTGGGACTGGGGTTGGAACATTACCAAGCTCATTCAACCGATCATTGTTTGCAATTAACTGCAACAACCACTTGTTTTGAATTTGTAATCGCTCAATTTCTGCAGCCGCCGCATCTTCCACTATCAATGGGTTTGCTTCGGTCACCCTCATTTCCAGCTTCTTCCAACAATTCCACTCTTTCTCTGACCTCCCGTTCAACCCTTGCACGGCTCATATCTCCTGCCGCGGCTTCTGTTGACTGCTCTGCCAAAACTCCAGCCGGAGTTTAGCCACCGACACCCGCCGGCTGGCCTGATAAAAACCCAGCAATCATATTCTTCACTGGAGTGTTTTGAACCATGTATCACTTATAATTCTTCTAAAATGAAGGAATTAATTGAAATTGACAAACGCTGTTGTCCCAAAGCACAAAATCTAGAACGACAAATTGGAAGTTTAAATAAACAGCAAATAACAAAATCGACGAAAAATAACAACCCAGACAAGGTCAATCAAAGAAAGGAATCGAGTCCCGGCAACGGAACCAACTGATGCTACCGAAAAAATGGCTATGTCCAAATAGCAACGGAAATCGAGTCTAGCTAGAGGAAATCGGCCTTTTCTTTTATTGAAACCTGCACACAAGAGACAAACGTAAACTGCGCCGGGGGCTATCCGGCAGAAGCCCCTCCGGCGTGAGAATCAGTTCACGAAATAATCTCCAAGTACCAAATTGAAAAGTGTACTGTGTCTGCGTACTTGAACATACCTCACAAAATGAACGATGGCTTCCTTATATGCATTGATGTCAGGCGTACCGCACGTGCTTTCCCATCATGTGCTTTATGCGTGACCTTTCCATGTGACGCTCGTGAACCTTTCCAGCTGTCTTCTTCTGATTGGTTCTCACGCTTTCCTATGCAGGGAAGTTAATCTCTGACACATTTTGTTATTATCGATCGGATATTGTGGGGACCACATTCATATAAATTGGCTATGCAAGTAAATCTGAACTTTCCCGCCTTGTGCGGCATGCAAGCCGCCTCCTGTATATCTCCATTCTCAAAATCTTGTTTCCTTGGATTACATCATTTCATGGCCCATGGGCTCCATTCCTTTTGTTGTTGCTTTCTCACTTATGAGTTTGGCCCATTAAATATCAACAAGAAACATTTTGGTTGGGCCCAATAAAGCTGACGCTTTGATTACAAATAATTCTTAAATTTGGCGACATCACCGGTGAAAATTTTTTCGAAAAAAAACATTTAGGGACAAAGTTATGTTAAAAAAAGACACTCATTTTGGGACAAAGATTTCTTAAAAATGGACACTCATTTAGGGACAGAGGGAGTATAAGAAACAATAGTATTTATCTTGAAATAGATCGAAAAATGCAATATTTAAAATGGGTGGGAGTAAGTAATTTCAGTTAGTACCGATCTGCATCATTTTTCAAATTTATGCAATAAATGCCAAAGTGGAAATCGCAATAAGAAGAAACCCACACGGCTCTTTTTCTTCTTCTTCTCGTCGTCGTCATCATCATCAACTATTATTAGTCATAATTTGCTGATACAGAGAGGTTATGGAAAAAATAAATGAAATAAAAAAAATGGACAGGCTGTGTTGGTTTGCATTTATGAAAAAAAAAATGGACAGTTATTTGAGTAGATAGATTTGTATATGGAAACTAAATTCATTTATGACTGATTTTTATTGCGTATCACGATTCACGAGCCTCTCAAATCTCTTGTCTCCTTCTAGCCATGTGATTCAGGTACCATCTGATTTTGGAAGGTCTAAAATAGTAGTATTTCATGGTTCAAACAAAACTGTTTTGGCTTCATTTATTTTCTTCATCCTAACGGACATTAAAAATTTAACAGAAATGTTAAAAATATAATGACGATGTTAAAAACTTAATACAATTGTTAAAAAATTAATGGAAAAATACAATGCAGTTTGGTGTGAGGTAGCATCTTTTTGGGTTTTAATTATGGGCTGAAGGATTTGTAACTTGTTGTGTCATTCCAGAAGTTTGAAAATGGACCTTCAAGACCCATAATCATTACTCCCTCCGTCCCAAAACATTTGTAGTTCTAGGATTTTTCACAAATTAAATTAAGAAAATCAATCAATGCATGTCTAATGGACTAAATTACCCTTGAAATATTTCAAGTACCAAGACAATTAAATGCTTTTACAATGAAAATTACCATCATAAATAAGGGTATATTTGACAAACAATGTCAAAAATGTCTAGATAAAAAGCAAAACTACAAATATTTTGAAACAAATTTCAACCCCTTAAACTACATATATTTGGGGACGGAGGGAGTAATAAATACCCAAGAGGGGATATGTCGAGTACGATCTGCTGAAGCCCAGCCCAGTCTGGTAAACATATTAGCCCAAACCCATAGGACCGTATAGTAACAAGGCCAGATTACACTAATTTTTTCAGTTTTGGGTGGTGTTATAGACGGGTTAGTTTTTGAAAAACGCGTTGTTCCTAGGATTAGTGATAGGAAAAAGGGCTTTGGACTCTAGGCCCCCTGGGTGAGATCCAAATGCCATAAAAACCCAAGGTCAGATCAAAATCCCATTTAAACCCACCACAGCCCACAACCCGCCCCAACCCTGCCCAGCCCTGCCCAGCCCAGCCCGCCCATGCCCGCCCGCCCCATGCCCAGCCCAGCTCACTGTTTGGATGCAAAATTAAAATGTTGGGTATGGGAATTGAACCCATGACTTATTGTGAAAACTAACAACTTAACCACTACACCAGCCTACTGTTTGATACAAAATTTGCAATATATTCTATTACTATTGCGCCTAAATGAAACTAAGTGAAGAAAAAACAAGATTCTAAATCAATTTATAAAATTTTTTATTATTCCCAAAACATCAACTTTTTGTTAAAAAAAAAAAAAACGAAAAACAAGATTTAAAAAAAAAATATATAAAGTATTTTAATATTTTATTAGAAAAAAAATATAAAAGACCCAAAGATAAATTAAATTATAATTTTGTGCAATATCGAATTTTAATTTTAATTTTTTTTACTAGCACCCTCCAGTAAACTATTTATATAAAATGACACTATTTAAGTCCCTATTACCAAATTGTCATTATTTGCACTTATAAGACCTTTTGAGAGACTCATGAGTCTGCTATGAGACCTTGTAAATAGACCCTCATAAGTCTTATATGAGACATTTTACATGTCTCATAAGAATTTACAAAGACTTTGATACAAATTATAAGACCTAAAAAATACACTTATGAGACCTTTGAGAGACTCATGAGTCTGCTATGAGACCTTGTAAATAGACCCTCATAAGTCTTATATGAGACTTTTTTACATGTCTCATAAGAATTTACAAGACTTTGATAGAAATTATAAGACCTAAAAAATGCACTTATGAGACCTTTGAGAGACTCATGGGTCTGGTATGAGACCTTTGTAAATAGACTATGAGTCTGGTATGAGACAATTTACATGTCTCATAAGAATTTACAAGACTTTGATACAAATTATAAGACTTAAAAAATCACTTATGAGACATTTAAGAGACTCATGAGTCGGATATGAGACCTTTGTAAATGGCTCTCATGAGTCTGATATGAGACAATTTACATGTTTAATAAGAATTTACAAGACTTTGATACAAATTATAAGACCTAATTAATCATGTTTTTTAATGTAAAATGATATTTATTTTACAAATTTAATGTTTTTGTGAATAATCAAGAATTTCATTAATTGATTGGAAAGTTTTAATTGCTGACATTTATTTTGGCAAGAATGATACTTCTATTATTTAATGTTGTGTGAAACATTAATCAAGTTGTTCTAATATATTTTTAATATTAATCTTATACCGAAAGTATAAGACTAGTTCTTCTCTTATACTTTAGATATGAGAGTAATTTTCTCACATTAAATCTCCACTTTTTAAAGAAATTATATACCTAAAGTATAAGACTAGAATTACTCTTATATTTAAGGTATAAGAGTTATTTAGTTTATTTTCTTATAATTCTCATATTTTCAGTATATAATAGACTTAGTTGGTGTCATTTATGTAAATAAATGCCTTAACAGAAGGGTGATAATTAAAAACTTATAAAATATTATGAAATAATGTATTTTCGCAAATTATTAATTTAATTTTTTTAGGTCTTTCATATTTTTTTAATAAAAAGCTTTAGATATTTTATATTCTTAAATCATGTTTTTAATATTCTAACATATATTAAAAAAAAATGTGTTTTTGTGAATATTCAAGTTTTCATTGATTAATGTAAAATCTCAAGTTTTGTAATTTAGTTTCGTCCAGATTTCAGTTAGTAATAATAAATATTGCAAAATTAGAAACAAGCAATGCATTGGCTTAGTGGTAAAGACATGGTTGTTATTGTAAAAGACCTAGGTTCGAAACCGGGAACAACATTTTTGCTTTTAATTAAAAGGGGTGGCTGGCATTGAGTTCTGGATCCGGGGCGGGTGGGGCGTGTCGGGACATCGGGCCTGGGCATTGGGCTTGGGGGGCAGCCTGACCTGAGTAGTGTGTGATGGGTTTTTGGGCTTTTATGGAATTTGATTTGGACAATGGGTGGAGGTGGACTTTGGATCTCAGGTGGACTTTTATGGAATAATGATCTGGGAGAAGGGGCCTTGTGGAATTATGCCATAGGAAAAACATGTTTTAAAAAATACGCGCAGTGACATTTTTGTAAATAATTGAAATTTGTCAACACCATCTCACACTTCTCAAGACATTATCTGGACCTTTGTAACACATTAACTAGTCATCCTAAACATTGTCATTTCTGTAACAAATTCATTAATAAAAACATTCAAGGTCTGTTTGAGGGACTAAATAACCTTTTTTGAGGTTTTTAAACCCGTAAGCATGGGGCGGAACCCGATGCCTTTTGTTGATCTCAAAATTTCCTTTCAGAAAAAAAACTTTCGGACTATCAGTTTCAAAGGTTTTGTAACACATTAACTAATTTTGCATAAAACAATTGGTCAAAATTTAACTTAGTTGACCATACATGACATCTATAAAATTATAAAGGATTGTAAAATGCTAATCCCACAATGTTCCACGTGGCACTATCAACTTACTTGGATTGAAATCAATCAGACTTAGCATTAGAGAAATACAGATTACCTTTAGAGAAATGCCATAACGTGAACAACAAATTTAAAGTTATGCTATAACTTGTGCTCCCTCTATTCTTATGATTTACTTCCAGTTCTTTTGTTCCTATGATATGTATACTTTATACTTCCAGTTCTGTATTGTGCTGCATAGTTTCATTGTTGTTCATTTCTGTTATGTACATACTCGAACTACGCTGACCTGAGCTTCTCGCATTGAGAAAAACGTAGGCAATCTTCGGATCCGGTCTCTTATTCTATTGCATTTTGTTTATCTATCATTGTCTATCTTACTACATCTTCTTTCTACTCATCCACCCGAGGTAACTCCACTTCCTCCTATTTTTGTTCTCCAATCTGTTTCCATCTCCTTATATCTTCATGATATATAGTAGGATACTAATGCATGTTAACTGCTAAGCAAAACTACACTCCAATTAGTTACCCGAGTTTTATACGATGTTTCAATTAGTTTCTGAATCAGTTTTTCGACAAATTGATTACTTGAGTTTGTCTTTTTGTTGCAATGTGGTATGAAAGTGGAAGGGAGGTTAAAAAACTAACGAAACTTGAAGCATGTGACACGCACATGACATATTTAAGGGGTATATATATGTCTTTTTCATATTATTTATGTTTAAATTTGGAGAAAATATTCATCTCAGAGTCTAATTACATTTGAAGCTTTTTCATAGTAGTATTATTTATGTTTGAGATCAGAAGTGACCCATTGAGCCCAGTTCCGTCGGCCCAGGTAAAGTGAAGCCCACGGGGGTATTCGGTCATTCAACATCAATATGCTAGTAAACCCTACTCTAGGCAAATTTGTATTCCCTTTCGGAGTTTCTCCGCTAATATAAATTTAAAAATTGTTATTGAGAGTATTACTAATTGTGAAACAATAATAATTTTTAAATTTTTATTTAAATTATTATATTTTTCTTCGAAAAAGAAAGACTTGATAAAAGTAAATTTATGTTTACCGAAATTCTATTTCGGACGGGACGTAGGGAGTATTTACACACAACCCTCAACTTTCTTTTCGCCGGCGTCATCCGAATAGCGACGACACCACTCTCTTTCCGGGCGGCGGAATATGGTGTACTGAATTTAGGATTTAAACATTTGCACTATATGAGTGTTTATTTGCTTCCTTCTTTAACTTTGAATTTAGCTTTGGTGAATTTTATTTACCTGTGTAATTGAACAGGGCTAGGTTTAAGCTAACACATCCTGAAACAGCGAAAAGACCCTAATTGATAATACAATTGAAGTGCTAATAAACAATAATAGTCGATTCTGAACCCTAGGGCATTTCCCTGCACTCACTTTTTCATATGTAAAAGAACTTTGACCAATATCCTAGGTTAATTTAGTTTCCCAATAAAAATTTAAAAACTTTTATCAATAGCCAAAATTATCTTCGCGTTTGACTATTCTAACTTTTTAAGAATATGAACACTTGCTTTGCTAGCCATGTTTGTTTATGCACTTTTTTTAAGCCTAAATTGTAGAAAAGTGAAGAACTTTTTGGGACAACTAGAAATGACAAATGAGAAGATCATTTTGATACGGAGGGAGTATTTATAATGGTGTTTCAACAGCCAAGTTGTATAATACATAGTTAGTAGATTATAAGAATCTCTATAGCCAATGTGTCGTGCATCCCCGACTTAACAAATGTACGTTAGGAGAATAATTTAGAAAAGTCTATCACAAATGTATTTCGTTAATACTTGTTTCGACTTACTGAAGGAGCAAGGGTTGGTGCATTACCCTATCCATATATGGTGTTTCAGATACCGATATAGCATGGTTAACATTTGTTCCGTTCTTACTTATTCTCTTTCTCCTCCTTGACTTGGTTTTTCTTGTGAAGGTCTCGAATATTCGTGCATAACTTGCCCAAGTATGTGGACAAGGATGGCTACGAGAGTTGTTTTCTCAGAAAGGAGAAGTAACAGATGCAAACTCATGCGAACCAAGTATATAATCCTTTGTGTTTAAATATCTTTGTACACTTTTATGAGCCATTTCTCTTGCGAGAGACATGTAACCGTGTATGGGAATGTTCCTTTGGTAATTTGTTGCAAAATATGGCTTATTGTTTTCCAGAGATGGTAAGAGCAGGCAGTTTGGTTTTGTTGGGTTCCGGAGTGAAAGGGAAGCCGAAGAAGCTCTCAAATTTTTCAACAACTCATTCATGGACACATGTAAAATTACTTGCTAGGTATGTTCCCCCTCAGCATTTATGTTGCTAATGTCGGGGTGTATTTTAGCCGAGCTCAATTTGTTTTAATTGAGTCGAGCTTGCTTTTTTCTAGACGGCCAAGTTGTTCAATTCATTAGAGGTAACTGTTTTTTTTTTTTTTTTTTTTTTCTTTTCTAATGTGAATCCAGTTTTGTTTGTTTCTATTTTAGCCTTTTAGTTGTTACCATTGTGTTGATCACATTTCTTTTTATCGTTTTTCTTAATACAACCGTTCTTACTTAATTGTTACAAACTATATTTCAACTAAGTTTTAAGCTTCTACTTCACATATTGAAAATATGGAGAAAGTTTACTATTCTCAACCATAGATGTTAACTTCTATTTATCCATGATTTACTCATATGTATCAAAATTAAAGTTTCAAATCTATGATCAAATCAGTTATTTGAATTTAAATTAAAAACCGGAAAAAATCTTCATTGAATCAAATGAGTAGACTACTTAATAAAAGAAAAGATTTAATTGAAATTCAAATTTAATAAAAATTTCTAGCATGTATCAGCTGGATTATTTATTACCTTAAATAAGAATACCACCAAATATGACATTTGAAAAATTCAAAAATAAATAAATAAATAAAAAAATAAAAAAATAGTCTCTTCCTTACTCTTACTAAAATTAAGTTCACCACCTTACTCTTACTAAAATTAAGTTCACAGTTCTAATTATTGTCCTATAACAAACCCAAAAGTCAAATTTTCCCTAATTTAAGCCAGTAATTTTGGTATTGAGCTAATAAGAATATTATTATTGATTGCGGCATTTCATAAATAAAGCAAAAGAGACTGATAATTCTACAATCATATCACTTTTTATTTGATTTTCAAAAATTCAATCTCATTTTTAAAATTAAAGTTCAAAAATAATTAAATGTCTAAATATAATATGTAATTAATTTTAAAATGGTCAATAAGTTAGGAGACTATTAATTTAAGACGGATGAAGTATATAGTAAAAATCAAATGTTTCAGTTTGTCGCAGTCTGAATGGAGTATAGAGTTTAATTCAACCTAGGTTAGTTAGTTGGTTTGCAGGACCAAATGACATTTCACCTGTTTTAGTTAGTTGGTTTGCAGACCAATGACATTTCACTTGTAAGTCATGATTCAGTTCAATACTTTGTTTAGATTATTTTTTCATATTCTTAATGGTCCAAATATATTATTTTAGTTTTGCCATCTTAAATTGAAAGTTCATTTTGAGTTTTAGAAATTCTAAAAAAAGTTGATATTTAGATATTTTGTTTACATATATACTTTTGATGACACCAAATAACATTATTATTAATTAAGAAAGTTTTGTATAATTTTATCAAAAAAGGTTGTTATTTAGAAATGATAAAATGAACATTTATTTGAGAGAAAAAAGTATTATAGTGGTGAGCATATATTTATTTTTAACAATTATATTTAAATATTAATAATTAACTATTATAATTATCTATTTTAGTTAAAAATTATACAATTATTATGATTTAAGTTTAACTAATACTATTAAATAAAATATAAAAGAAACAAAATATATTAGAATTGGTAAATTACTTTTCCGTGCAGTGCACGGGTTACCCACTAATTAATATAAATAATTATTTGTTCCAACAAATACATAATATATTTTTACATATGTCATTTAAACACATTTTATAGCATATTTAGAAGCAAATTCATGAACAAAAGTAAAAGGATTGTTCATAACCAAATTACATAAACGTCATCATTCAATTAAAAAATACGAAGATTTGAAAGTAATTTTAACTATACTTATAATAGTAATAGTTACTATAATAATTAACTATAATAGTTACTATTATATTTCACTAAAAATAGTTAACTATTATATTTAACTATTAATAGTTAACTATTTATTTTAACAATTATATTTAACCATTAATAATTAACTATTATAGTTATCTATTATAGTTAAAAATTATACAATTATTATTATTTAAGTTTAATAATACTATTAAATAAAAATATAAAAAGAAACAAAATAATTATTAATTGGAAATTAGTTTTCCGTGCAGTGCGTGGGTTACCCACTAATTAATATAAATGATTATTTGTTCCAACAAATACATAATATATTTTTTACATGTGTCATTTAAACACATTTTATAGCATATTTAGAAGCAAATTCATGAGCAAAAGTAAAAGTATTGGTTCATAACCAAATTACATAAACGTCATCATTCAATTAAAAAGTACGAAGATATGAAAGTAATTTTAACGTATACTTAAATAGTAATAGTTACTATAATAATTAAATATAATAGTTACTATTATATTTAACTATTATATTCACTAAAAATAGTTAATTATTATATTAACTATTAATCGTTAACTATTTATTTTAACAATTATATTTAACTATTAATAATTAACTATTATAGTTAAAAATTATACAATTATTATGATTTAAGTTTAACTAAACACTATTAAATAAAAATATAAAATAAACAAAAGAATTAGAATAAGGTAAATTAGTTTTCCATGCAATGCACGGGTTACCCACTAATTAATATAAATGATTATTTGTTCAACAAATACATAATATATTTTTACATATGTCATTTAAACACATTTTATAGCATATTAGAAGCAATTAATGAACAAAAGTAAAAGTATTGGTTCATAACCAAATTACAAAACGTATCATTCAATTAAAAAGTATGAAGATTGAAAGTAATTTAAATAATGATATTAGTTGCAGGAAAGATGGATGAATCATCGGAGACGGAGACGGTGAACATAATAGAGTTATGAATCAATCAATTTCTCTTAAAACACTGAT
>JAOWBW010003497.1:0-28273 GCA_026119855.1 Campanula takesimana
AAATGTCATCGCCGAAGAAATCAGAGAGGAGTTGTACCCTTGACACTTTGGTCGGTGATGAAATTTGAATGAGGGCGCACGAGGAGTGGGGCGCGTTGAGAAGGAGCGCGCTGGGTAGGCGCGAAACAGAAGGCCTTTCTCAATATCTGCACTTGATCCGGCGCCTTTCATGCGCTCTAACTTTTCAGACTCAGCAGCTTGTTTGGCCAGAAAATCTTCATCTCTTTTCTTGAGCCTCAAGCCTGCTGGCTTCCTGCGCTAGCCTCAGATCTCGTTCTTCATCAGTTCAAATCTGGGACGTTTGATAGGCGCACGAGGAGGGTCATCAACCACTCTTTTTCCTTTGCTTTCTCTGCGCCTGGCAAGGATCAGCGCCTTGTCTAGCGCTTGCCTTCACTGCGCTCTTTATTAAAGGTGCGCTTTTAAGGACAGGCGCATCATCTGACTCTGTGTCTTCATCCACTAAGCCTTCAACAGCCTCATTTTGATTCCTTTGCGCGCTTTGGGTTCTTCCTGCGCTTCTTGAGGTCCAAATTAGCTTTACCAAACATTGGAACATCGTTTATTTTGTATTCGGGATTCTCATTCAAAAACTTAACTAACTCAGGGTAAGTTAGAAAAAGTTTTGTGAGAAGAAGGCAGTGTGAGCGGAATCGGGTCTTTCCATCATTTTGTTCTTCACAAATTTATCAATTTGCTCACGCAGAGTTTGAACAGAATGTGAGGCCAGTGAAGCTTCTCCTTGGCCATGATGGCAGCTGTGTATTTCCCATTGTTCCACCGTGAATCGGTTTACGTTTCCTGTTTTGAACACAATTGAAGTTCCCACCAAGTGCGCGATGTGAGTCAAGAGTTTCTCCACCATCTCGAATTTCAGTGTTTTTATATTGTTTTGAAGCGTGGGAATATTTAAAACTGAGGCAGCCATCTTGTTCTGATCATCAATAGAGTAAGTCATCGGGCGCCCAATAATGCGATCTTCACCGGTAGATGGAAAACCAAGCAAGGTCGAATCACAGAAGATGAAATATGGACGTCAACATTTTGAACACGCGCCTCAATCCGTAGTGAGTGCGCCCATTTACATCAATTTCCACTAGAACAGCAGTGGAAAAGAACTCATCCACGAGGGAGCGCAGAATAAAATCTTGGTCCATGGTGAATAGAGGGAGCAGACCAGCTACGCGCAGGACTTCAATGATTTCTCGTCCAATTCTTCACCAGAAACTCTAAGAGATCAAGAGTTTCTTCTAATTTGAAATTTGCAAGGTCCTGAAAAAAAAATGATGATATTAGAAATGACATAGGCGCATAGAAACATAAAATGATCAAGTAATATAGGCGAAAAGAATAGATAGAATAGGCGCATAATGAATCAGGCGCATTAAAATATTAAAGGCGCATAGAGTTACAAGGGCGCATAATATGGTTCTATGTGAATACTAAGGAAAAATTAGAACAACGAAATTGACTAAGTACGAAAGTTAGGCGTATAAGGTTTTAGGCGCAGAATGATTTAAGGCATATACAAGTAGAGGCGCATAAGCATTCGGGCGCATAAAAGAATAGGCGCATAAAGAAGTATATAGGCGCATATCGTGAAAATTTTAACTTAGAAAGAAAAACAAACAACAAGCATTCAAATGAAAGAAATGAAATCAAAAAGTTCAAATTTTCGAAAACACGATAGAAATTTTAGAGACCAAAACATGCAAAAATGACGAAGAACACGAAGAACGACCCTTGAATGCTCGAAGAACACCAAGAACACGAAAATCATGAAACTTCGCAAAACTAGACAAATAATATATCAAAATGATCGCGCATGACAACAAGGAATCTAAATATGTAAACAAATTATGAACAAATCAATAATGAAAGCACAATGATCAAAAGAATGACCGAAAATTTTGAAATATTTTGAAAACAAAAATCCAGATTTGTAACAAACAGAGCATTGATCGTTGAAAATGTTGGTTTTAAAAGATTCGAAATCAAGAATAGAACATAACCCAACAAACGATATAGAAAATGGATCATCGAAACAAGAGAAATCAAAGATAAACCGAATCCGGGTTTGTAAAAATATCGAAGAACACACAAAAATGACGAAAACGGAAAACGAATTTCAGAAAATTAAAGAGTTAAGGTTTAGAATTCATACCATTTCGTCTTGTGTAGATGTTGATGCTTTCTTAGGACCCATAAACTTATATATATATGAAGAAAATGAAGAAGAATAAAATGGAGAAGATGAAGAGTGAGAGGCGCGAGTCTGGGAGAGAGAAACGGGGAGAGAGAGAGAGGATAGAGTAGGTGGGAAGAAAAGGGAAGATGATGATGTTTTTTATAGGTTTAGGTTTAAAAACTTGCACTGATAAAGCAAAAAAATACAGTCAAAAATTTAAAAAATTGGAAGTTGAAGAGATGGCATTAATGAGGGATTTGAAAGGCGGCTAATCATTTCAGGTGCATTAAATGCTGAATGACACAAAGTGTCATGATGTGACATTTAGGTTTTTGAAAAACTGCTCCACTTTCCCTTTAAGTGTATGAGCAATTTTGACTAATTTTTGCACAAACACCAAAAACATCTATTTTGGTGTAAGTTTGGGGTGCAAGAAATATATCCCAAAAATAAAAATTTTCGAAAAGCGTAAAACGAGGGAAAAATTTAATTGCACAAGTACCCTTGAACAATTAAAGGAATGTCAAAAGACATAGATTCCTATAATAAATGAACAGAATGAACATACCTGGTACTTGTGTATTTAATACGTTCAATCATTGAAATTAAATTTGAGAATTGATTGAGCCGCAATAGTTAATGCGCGCATGATCATCTAGGCGCATTATTCATCAAGGTGCATTGCACATCAAGGCGCGCAAGGATGGTTGAGGGCGCATAAGATTTTTGAAGCGCAATTGATGCTAGGCGCGTATTAGTTGCTGTGCGCGCAGAAATTGCTTAAGCGCAAGGGATGTTTAGGCGCGCAGGAAGTTTCCTTGAAACTTTTGAAATGATTTAGAGTTTGTACCTAGTAAACTCATAACTCAACAAAACATAAGATTATTAGTATTGACAAAACTATATTGAATTTAGTTGAGTTCAAGCATACCCATTTCACCTCTCAAGAACATGAACCGTTTCGCGTCGAGTGCTTTCGTTAGAATGTCGGCGATTTGATAGTCGGTTCCCACGTGTTCCAAATGTATATTGCCTTTCTCCACGTGGTCTTTGAGGAAGTGATATTTTATGTCGATGTGCTTGGTCTTTGAGTGCATGACAGGATTTCAGAAACCGCAATTGTTGATGTATTGTCGCAGTAGATGGGACAATTTTCTTCGATGATATCGTAGTCCACCAATTGCTGCTTCATCCAGAGTATTTGACAACAACAACTTCCTGCAGCGATATATTCAGCTTCGGTTGTTGAAACAGATACAGAAGCTTGTTTCTTACTTGCCCATGACACAAGTCGATATCCGAGGAAATGACAGGTGCCACTAGTGCTTTTCCTATCAATTGTGCATGCTGCATAATCCGCATCTGAATAACCTACAAGTTTAAAGTTTGAATCTTTGGTGTACCAAAGTCCAAGGTTAACAGTGCCAGAGAGATATCTTATAATACGTTTCACAGCAATTAAGTGTGCTTCTCTAGGGTCGGATTGATAACGAGCACAAACACAAACACTAAACATAATATCTGGCCTACTAGCAGTAAGATAAAGGAGTGAGCCAATCATACCTCGATAGAGCGTTTGATCAACACGTTTACCTTTTAGATCTTTGTCGAGTTTGTTGCCGGTGGCCATTGGAGTATCGTATGATTTAGCGTTCTCAAGTCCAAACTTCTTGATTAAGTCCTTTGTGTATTTGGATTGGTTGATAAAAATGCCTTCACTCATTTGCTTGATTTGAAGCCCGAGGAAGAATGTGAGTTCTCCTATCATGCTCATTTCAAACTTGCTCTTCATTAGTTTCTCAAAACGCTTGCACAACAATTCATTAGTTGAACCAAATATAATATCATCAACATAAATTTGAACAAGTAATTTATGACCATTATGTTTGGCAATGAAAAGAGTTGTATCGATTTTACCGCGAGTGAAGCCTTTTTCGATGAGAAACTTGGATAGTGTATCATACCATGCTCTTGGTGCTTGTTTGAGTCCATACAAAGCTTTCTGGAGTTTGTACACATGATTTGGAAATTGTGAATCTTCAAACCCAGGTGGTTGAGCAACATAGACTTGTTCTTGGAGTTCACCATTTAGAAACGCGCTCTTCACATCCATTTGATATGACTTGAAGTTCTTGTGAGCGGCGTAAGCTAGAAATAATCTGATAGCTTCAAGTCTTGCTACGGGCGCAAAAGTTTCATCGTAGTCTATTCCTTCTTCTTGCCTATAGCCTTGTGCAACCAATCTTGCTTTGTTTCTCGTGATGGTTCCATTCTCGTCCATCTTGTTCCTGAACACCCATTTTGTACCAATCACTCCATGATCATTTGGTCTTGGAACTAGAGTCCAAACCTTACAGCGTTCAAATTGATTGAGTTCTTCTTGCATTGCAACAACCCAATTAGGATCTTGGAGCGCTTCATCAGCCTTCTTCGGTTCAATTTGAGAGATAAAAGCAGTGTAAGCATCAAAGTTTGTAGCTCTCCTTGTACGAACACCAACTTGTAGATCACCAATGATATTAGCAATTGGGTGACCTCTAACTTCACGAATTTCAGGAGGTAAGTTAGGTTGAGTCGTAGAAACTTGAAGGTCTTCAATTGGTACATCTTCACCAGATTCAAAGTCATTGAAATTTGGGAGTTGAACTGGCTCAGAATTGAAATTTGGGTTTACACCAGATGCAGCAGTAGAAATAGGCGCGTGAGAAGAATCATGAGGCGCATCATTTGAGTGAGGCGCAATAGATGATTCACCAGGCACATTATACGTTGAATTAGGCGCATTTGATGTAGGATTTCCTTGTGTTGATAGATTCTGATCTTGAGTGGGCGCAACATAAATAGGTGCACCTGTATTATTTAGCTCAATAGAATCATCAGCAATATTTGGAGCCAAATGTGGCTCAAGGAGAGAATGTTCATCAAAAGTAACATGTACAGATTCAACTATCACTAATGTAGTTCTATTGAAAACACGAAAAGCTTTAGAGTGTTTGGCATACCCAACAAAAATACCTTCGTCGGCTTTGGCGTCGAATTTACCTCTATGTTCGTTTCCGTTGTAGAGGATATAACATTTGCAACCAAAGATCTTGAAGAATGCAATGTTGGGAGTTCTACCACGCCATAGTTCATACGGAGTCTTGTTATGAAGTTTGTTGATGAGGGAACGATTTTGAGTAAAACATGCAGTGTTGATAGCTTCTTCCCAAAAGTACTTAGGCAATTTAGCTTCAGCTATCATCGTCTTTCCAGCTTCAATCAACGTTCTATTCTTTCGTTCAACAACGCCATTTTGTTGAGGGACTCCGGCGGTTGAAAAGTTGTGATCTATCCCATGATCTTCACAGTATCGAGCAACACCGTTGTTCTTGAATTCTGTTCCATTGTCGGATCGAACACTAACGATGTCATCTTCTTTTGGGTTTGGAGCAGTCGAAATAAGGTAGTGAGAATATCATAACAATCATCTTTTGTAATCATCATCTCTACCCATGTATATCTTGAATAATCATCCACCACAACTAGAGTATACTTGTTTCTTCTAATACTTGCGGTGGAAACTGGTCCAAATAGATCAATGTGAAGCAGTTGCAAACATCTTGTAGTTGAAGGATTTGACTTGCTTGAAAATGACTGCTTCGGTTGTTTGCCAAGTTGACATGCGGCGCACTTTTTGTCATTATGATCAGCAACTTTGGGAAGTCCTTTGACAAGATTATTCCTGCTGAGTTTAGATAGATACTTGAAGTTCAAGTGACTTAAGCGCTTGTGCCACAGCCAACTATTTTCGTTCACACTTTTTGCTACAAAACAAAGATTAGTACTAGAGTTCATACTATGGAAATCAATAATATAAATATTTATCTTACGATATCCCGTGAGTAAGATAGCTCCAGTTTTGCCATTTTTGATAAGACATTGCGTTGAAGTGAAATGGCATTCTAATCCTTTGTCGCAGAATTGAGATATAGATAATAAGTTGTGCTTGAGCCCTTCCACGAGTGAGACTCTTTCAATGCACACTTTGTCTTTCTTGAGCTTTCCATATGCTACAACTTGACCTTTGTTATTATCGCCAAATGTTACGGAGGGACCTCTTTCTTCATGGACATCTTCTAATAAGGATTCATCTCCAGTCATGTGTCTTGAACACCCACTATCGAGAATCCATTCGTAATTTCTAGCTTTTGAAGATCCAGCCATGAAACAAAGAACCTGAAATATAGACATTTAAGCAGGTCCCCTTTATTCTTTTTGGGTCCTAGGGTTAGCAACTTTTGACAACCCACTCTTGCTTGACCTTAGGATTTTTACGTCCTTTGGCATTGGGAGTGAATCGCAAAAGGCATTCCACGGCCTTGTGTCCTGAACAATCACAAATGGAACAATGATGAAAGCCACCAATCACGTGAGTTTTCACAAACTCTTTACTTTTCTTGGGGATGGCATTCTTCTTTGGGTCAGATGAACTAGACTTAACAAAATCTTTCTTTTGAAATTTTGGAGCGCTTTTCTCGGAGGGCGCATAGGGCTAGGAGGCGCACGGCGATGAGGCGCGTGGCTCTTAGGCGCATAATGAGCACTCGGAGAAGGAGCGTGCCTATTTTCAAGAATGATTTTGCTAGGAGATGGTTCATCTGTAGCTATACCTTTCCCATTAGCTTTCCCAAATTGCTTCGTTGGGTAGACATAATGGAATGTTTGTCTCTTGACTTTTTCCTGTCCTTTACCCATTGAATTAGAATGTTTTTCCTTGGGAATTTCAAAAGTTTGTTGGTTGGTAAATTCACTATCTCTTTCAGCACAGACATCACATTTAAAGTTGTCACTAGTTGATGAGAATCCCAAGCCACTTTTATCACCACTGACTTTTTGGGACTCAAATATATTCTCCATAGTGACACGAGAATTGGACCACTCATTTGTAATCTTTTCAAGATCAGTAATTTGAGCAACCAATTCATCGTTTTGAACTTTAAGAAGTGAGTTCTGTTCTGTTAGAAAAGTGTTTTTAACAGTAAGAGGAGTCATGCTCTTTATCTGCTCCTTAAGGAGGGTGAGTTCAGATTTTAGTAGAGATTTCTCGGTCTTAAGCTGGGAAATTTCATCACATGATAGTGCTAAAGCTTCCTTCATACTATCAAATCTAGTGATTACCTTTTCAGCCTTCTTGAACAATTTTTCTTGTTCAGCAATCACTTCATCATTGATTTTGGAGATTGGAGCAGTTGGTTCAACCAGTGGTCTAATGTATGCTCCTTTTCTCAATTTGTTCCTTGCTCCAAGATCACATCGAGAGAATAACAATCCACCATCGTTTTGAGCCGGAGTGAGAAATCCTTGTTCAACGAGCTCGCTGATGGTTGGTCCTTTCTTCTTTTTCACTTCTTGAAAACCTGCAGATTTCTTGATAGGTTTATTCAAGGCATTCATATCGGGAACATCCTTGGAGAAGTCATCATCAGAATCATAAGCATCAACTTCATCATCATTTGCCATCAAACAAACGAGTCCATCATCGGAATCTTCATCGCTCTCATCGGAGTCTGTTTCAATCCAAGTATTGTGCTCATTTGCTTGTGCTTCTTCTTCAGCAACCATTCCCTTGTGACGAGTGAACTTGGGAGTGAATTTGGGAGTATGGCTGCTCTTCTTCTGCATATATTCAAATTTGGGAATCGGGCAGCTTGATGCAAAATGTCCGGGTTTCCTGCAATTAAAACAGACAAGATCTTCTTTTCTTTTTGAGTCACTGCTCCTTGAAAACTTTTGAGGAGCTTTGCTGGTAGATCCTTGAAATTTGTTGGTTGAGCCGGGTCTTGAGAATTTTCTGAACTTTTGAAATTTCTTCACAAATAAAGCGAAGTCTTCATCATCCATGTCTAATAGCTCAGAAGTAGAAATTTTGGGATCAGAGCTTTTCTCATCTTGTACAGGCGCAGGAGTAGGCGCAGGTGTAGGCGCAGCTTCTCTGTGCGCCATCATAGCCATAGATTTTGACTTTCCTTCAGTTTCGCTGATTCGTTGGAGTTTGAGTTCGTAAACTTTGAGATTTGCATATAGGTTCCTTAAAGTCCAAACATCTAAAGTTCCAGCGTCTTCAAGAGCGCTAGATTTATGTAGATATCTTGATCCAAAAGCTTGTAGAAAATTTACATTCAAATCTTTGTTGGTAAACTTCATGCCAAGTGAAATACATAGATTGATAATTTCACAGTAGCGTTCATAAGTTTGCCTCAAGTTCTCACCGGGGAGTTGAGAGAAATTGTTGAATCTCTTCTGTACTTTGTATTTCTTGTTCTCCTTGCAAACGGTGTCTCCTTCAATATGCTCTTCAATAGCATCCCATAGCTCATTTGCAGTAGCACAATGCATGACTTGTTGTTTCATAGCCGTGCTTAGAGTGCTTAGAAGAATGTTTCTTGCTTTGCCATCATTTGCAACTCTTCTAATTTCTTCCTCGGTCCATTCTTCCCTTGGTTTGAGAACTGTAGGTTGGGCAGCGTTGGTGCGTGGATTTGGATTCGCCTTCATCGGAATATAAGGTCCATAAACGACGGTGTCATGGAGCCTTTCATCGATTGAGTTGAGATGAGTCAATATGCTGAATTTCCACACGTCAAAATGATCTTCATCAAAGACCGGAACGTGAGTGTAGTTTGCAGTTGCCATAGGTTTTGAGTTTGCCATTTAGAATCGGCACCCAAGCTGTTAAGCTTGAAAAACGAAAAATGTTTTATAAAGGTGTTTGCTCTGATACCACTTGTTGGTCCCAAAGGGCAACAAGGGTATGAAAAATAGCTAGAGGGGGGGGTGAATAGCTGTTTTAAAAATCTTTTCGTACCCTTGAAAAACTCAATTGCAAATGCGCACTTTATCAAGTAAGCGTAATGAAATGCGCCTAAGTGAGTGAGTGAAATGCACAGCGGAATTTAGTAATGAAAGTAGGCGCAAAGTGATAAAGGGAGCGCAACACACACACTAAGTATTTTGGCTCAAAGTGAGTGAAATAAGGAACTAAGGCAAATGTTTTGACAAACACAACACAATTCAGTTCAATCAATCTACAATGAGTAAACAAGCAAATAGTGAGTGAAAATAATAACTTGAAAGAAATAACAAGATAATAACACAAGCTATTTGGAGAGGTTCGATCAATGAAAGATCTACGTCCTCTACCAAGATGGTTAGTCTTGGATTTCAAATCGAGATCTTATATAATGAGTGAGTGTTACAAATTACAATGTTTTAGCTTATACACTAACTCAAGATCTATTACTATGAAAGAACAAATCCAAAACAATAACCGGTGTATCTCTTAAAGAAGAATCTAAATGATTAATCTTAAAGAGGTGCGTGTGTGTTCTTAGTATCAAGGCTCTTTAGATCTTTGAGATGGAGAGCACAAGAAACTAAAGTGTTAAGGCTTTGAAGATCTGGGCTAAGGATGAAGGTATGAAGATGTTCTTGAGAAATCTGGAAAAACGAAGGCAATCTTCAAATCTTCAACAAATGCTTTGAGAGAGAAATTCTTGAAATTCTTAGCAAAACTCAGCAACTTCAAAATGTTTGAAGTTATGGGGTATTTATAGTGAACTTCAAAAAACTAGCCGTTGGAAATCCTTGTGGATAAGATGAGCTGTCGCTCGTTGATTGGAGCATGCATATATTATGGCCATTTTGACACTCAACATAAATGTGACCGTTATGGACACGTGTCAATAGATTGGGCGTATATGCATCTTTTAACCACCGTTGGATCATTGGCGTAATTTTGAATTCTCTTCAAGTCTTCGAGTCTTCAATAAATCACTGAGTGTTGAATAAACACTTTGAGGCGCGTTTGAGCCAAGAGGCGCATTGAGCCAACAGGCGCACAGTAATTGTGCGTTTAAATCAAGGGGCGCAGAGGCGCGTAACATAGCTTATGAAGAAATCCTTATGCGCGCGCTCTAAATGGC
The DNA here is from genome assembly GCA_026119855.1 of Campanula takesimana. NCBI lineage: Eukaryota > Viridiplantae > Streptophyta > Magnoliopsida > Asterales > Campanulaceae > Campanula > Campanula takesimana. Next base: position 10,153 of record JAOWBW010003497.1, read on the forward strand.
GCATGGCGCGAATGTAGAAGGCGCGTGGCGCGAGGCGCAGGAGGCGCATAAGCGCGGCTCAAACTCACTGAGTGATTTTTCTTGAAACATGATCTTCTTGCCCTATTTCTAAGCCTATTCTATAACAATGGACAACTTAAAAAATGAAGTATAAATACTTCTTACATGTGGTTCTAAAGTCCATGAAATAAAACTTAGGTGATGGATCAATCAAATCTAATAAATCCTATTACATTTAAAACTGAGATATATGTGGGCATACCCAACAACCATTTGATATTAGTTTACAAGGTGGATATTGTGTACAAACACATGTTATATACACACTATAAGCATTAGTGTTTCATCCTCATTATCTCATTTTAAAGTTGGTTTCCAACTTCTCCATTCAATGAGACAATGCTTATTACATATAACAATAACATTGTTATCATTACCATGTGTTTGAACAATCTATCACTATACTTAACTTGTGATAATATAGTTTAACTGTAGACACCCCATTTTGGACGTTCATTTATAATCACACTACTTCTGTGTCTCGCCTTTGATTTGGGTCGAAACTCGTTAAGTTGGACATATTTCGTTAAGTTTTTGACTGACTCCGTTAGTTAGGGCCCAAACTGAACATTAAAACTATCGCAGAGGGCAAATAAGTGATTCCAGCACTTAGATGCCTCGTACGAGACATTGATGTCTCGTACGAGGTATCCCCCTCGACAGTCGGGTTTTTGGTCAGTTTCCTTGTTGATCTTAACCCCTTTTCTTGGCAAACACTCATGCAATCCGGGGAAAATCCCATGGCCGATCCTAGAGTCCTAAAATAACCTCTTGAGAATTAAGTCTTTGATTCTCAACCATAAACAACTCTCCAACTTAAACCCTAGGTCACCAAGAACCTATAAATAAAGGGTTTCTTGCAGTCTAGGAAAAGGAGGAGAATATATAGACAGCCCCAAGGTCGTTAAACCACCAACAAGCTCTCATAATCAGTCTCTCTCCCATACCCACGAAATTTGGAAGATCAAGGCCTTTAGTCAAGGCCATCCATAGGATTCTTGAAGAAAACGCTTAGGTAAAATCTTTGCTTCCTATCTTCTCATCTCTTTCTTTGCTTTGAAGTAGTGTGATTCCATTAAAGGATCAGCCTAGAGCCTCTCCAATCCATGGAGATGGTCTCGAAGCACATGATCCAACATCCCAAATAAATAAGCAATTATTTATTTGTTTATTTTCTCTTTTGGTACAGGAATGCATGATTTTGAAACGATGATGATGATTTCTTAGCAAGACCAATCCTAGATTGGGTGAATTGGGTGCTCCTTGACGTTCCCAATTCATAACTTAACCCCGGAATCCAGACATCTCGGTCCTAATTCCGACAAGAACATGGTGGCGACTCTGAAATCAATAAGAAGGTAAATCGAAGGACGAAAACGTGCCTCGAAGCAAAAACCTCGCGCGCAAACAGTGTCGACTCTGCTGGGGATGAAATCACAGTAAGTGGGTTAGACTTGCGTTGAAAGAAATCATTGTTGTTTCAAAATTCTGCATTCTGTAGGATAATCTGTTCCCAGACTGGGATGCCTCGTACGAGGTATCATTTGTCTCGTACGAGACATCTCAGTTCTGCCTGGCGGATCTAACTCTCTGGTTTGAAAAGGGAAGTTTGTTCGTTTCAAACACGTACACAGAGTTTCAGACCTGCTCTCCTCTCTGTTTCTGAGTCTTGGGACCTTCCTAACGACGAAGAAACTCCCCATATATCATAAGGATAACCTTTGTATTGCAGGAGTACGTGCTAAATGCTTTATTCTATGCTTTGCTTATGTTTGCCTTTATGTGTGAACTACGACCGCCTGAGTTCCTCCACAAGAGGGAAACGTAAGCAGCCACGTGGCCCGCCAATTGCATGTTTTTGTTTTACTTTAAAAAACAAACTTTCTATTTTATCCTTGACACCTAGATCTTGACTCTCACACACGTGCACACATATAGAATAGTTGCACTACATACCCTATAAACCCGGGTCCCAATCGGAGGATGGATGTCTGACACGCCCCAAGTCCCGGGATCCCCTAATAGAACCTCGAACCTGGTGCGCGTAACTAACAAGGAACAAGAAACTAACGGGAAACAGGAACAATACCTGTTAGAAACAAACTGACATGCTATATATACTCAAGAGTAAGGAGCTAAGATAGCTCACAACGAGTTCTAGACCAAGAAAATTAAAACCAAACATGGTTACATACAGCGGAAGACATGCCTAGCACATAATCTGGCATCAAGAGATGTCTAGAGACAACAAGTACTACACAAGTCTACCCCAACAAGCCCTGAGTTTAACAACTCATAAAACATCGTCCTTACCAAAGTGTAAAAGGACACTAGTCTCAAACAAGAACATCCTGCGGAGTACGTTCCCAGCTATGTCGAGCCTCACTGCGTATTATCCCCTGCTTTCCTGGGGGGGGGGGGAAACAAATAAAGGGTGAGATAAATCTCAGTAAGCTATTAACATGCAACTACATGACATGTTATCACGAAATTCCAGTAGATACTCAAGTAATCATATATCAAGTATCATCAAGTAACAAGTATAGGAGAGGCTAAGCCAACTCAACAAGTAATCAAGCTCAAGATATGATCAGGTAACAAGTAGTCAAGTAGTGTGAGAGGCTAGACCAACTCACCAAGAAGCACATAGGCCTATCACGTATCATTACCTGAATCCTTCCTTATTTCTCCCAAGAATACCATTGTTGTCGATGCTTGTATAGCTGAGGACAACCACGATCAAGATCAAGAGACTGCTATGCAGTATATAAGAAGACCCGGTAACCAGTGTCATTCACAAGAACAAGATTCACGAGGTGTTCACGAGATTAGTATTCACTTATATCAGGCGTATTTCTCCAATATAGGATGCTAAGCCCTTACTATGGCCGGTAGTAAGGGAAAAACAGACCGAATGCATAGACCCACGATTATCACTTATGCCCCAGCCCTTGCAATAAGCATGAACCTATACACCCATCTGAACCAAATAAGCCAGCTGGACTCACACGAGAATGCACAAGTAGATATTTACTTGAACTACGAGAATAGAACTAAGTCCCATATTAGTGGACCAGTCTTTATGCACCATGTAATCATGTATCATGTGCTCACGAGAATATGCACCATGTAATCATGTATCATGTGCTCACGAGAATACAAGTACACATACGCAATCATTGCGAAGACAAATCAATCTAACAATGGCACGTGGAGTGTCCATATAACACGGTCAATCCAAGTTAGAGTCTATTAATAACAGACCTCAAACAAGTAGTAGGGTATATCATTCCATCTCACGTTGTCACATGCCAAGTTTGCACGTACATATTCATATCACGTTTAACACATTAAAGTGTCTATCACGATACCCTTACTATCAAATAGAGCCCAATACCTTAGACTCTAAATACGTAGAATAGGTCACATCATACCTAGTCACAGTCATATCTCACGTATATGTATCGTTAGTAATCGAATACATTTTCCAACACATATTGTGTTCTGTAGTTATTCTTATTAACTTAAATCGTAGTATTCACGATTATATGAATTATCTTCATATTACACTAGTCCCTATTTTCTTTAGGAACCCATTTCTAGACAAGATATCTTCTTTATTCTTTATATACTTTATTAAGTATATACACGATTAAAACCAATCACAAGCACTTTAGTGTTTGTTCATAACACTTACAATACACACGTATCAAATTCAAGTATGTAGTAGAGTTAATCATTCTCTATCTAGTTCCATATCCCAACTCTTTTGGTTATTCATACCATGTATCAAGTAATCAAGAAGCCACATTCTATCAAGTAACTATATGCAAGATTTACATATACACAACAAGGATCTTTCAAGTTTATTACCATTCACATATATTGGTGTCAAGGCACGTACAAGATTTTATAATCTTATATTCAAGTCTTAATCCAATTATATGGATGTTCAAGTCATGTACAGGATTTTATTGTCTTATACTTCAAGTTACTGTCTCAACTTAAGACATTCAAGACATTCAATACATATACAAGATTTTATCACCTTATATCCAAGTTATCAATCCATTTCTTTGGATGGTTAAACATGTACAAGAGTTAATTATCTTATACTTCAAGTTCAAGCTAGGAAGATGAATTATACATCTTTCACGAATTAATTTCCAATCCTTTTCTTAGGACATTCAAGCTCAAGGCATTAGTTGGTGCCCCTAAGGTACACAAACATTAACTTCAAGACACATAAAAGAGAGTTACTACTCTTATACTCAAGTTATCATTTAATTATGATTCAAGTCCACATTTCATTTGATCACAAAGGGACTATTTTTCAGTACTAGAGTGTTCTACAACACTCATCTAGGCCATCTAGGGTAGTACCCTAAACCTAGACCAAGAATACTTCGAGTTCAATTTAAGTAAATGAGCTATACAACTCATACTTACAAGTTCATAATCCCCTACATAGGATATTCGAGCTCAAGACACTAATTTGGTGCCCTCTAGGTGCACAAACATAGGTTCCAAGACAAGCATAACACATAAGTGCTTGGTCATAGCACTTTCAATACATAAAGAAGAGTTCTTCCTTTTATACTCAAGTTCTCATTTTAATTCAATGAGTAATCATGTTCAAGACTCACTTCTGATACCCCTAAGGTGTCACAACACTTAGTAGGACATCTTATCTTAAGGCTATATGCCTTAGGAGGGATAAGCTTTCAATTTAATTTAGATTTAAAACACTTTGGTTGGAACAGGGGACCGGGCGGGCGCCTACAAGGGACCGGGCGGCCGCTCATCAAAGCACTTTTGAAACCAAAACTTCTGATGAAAAGGGCGGGCGCTCAAGGGATCACCAGGCGGGCGCCTGGTACAATTTTTCAGCAAACTCAATTTCTTTCCCAGTCTTAGAAATCTCCGTCCCAAGCGTAGGAGTAACTTTTTACTAACATATTAACATTGCTAGGAGTATACAAACATTTTCTTAACACCTATTTCAAGATCAATTCATTTCTTTTACCGTCCCATAAATAATAGGACAATTTCCTTTTATTCCAATTAAATATTTCACCGACCCAAAAGTATAAGTATCATTTTATAATATACTAATATACCCATTTAGGGATACTTCCATTCATTTCCCCGTACCACAAATAATGGTACAATTTTTCTAATAATTTTTAAATCAAGTTACTATTTTACCGTCTCACGAATAAGAGTATAATTTTTCAATATTTTCTCAAGTCATTTCCCAGGTGCAAGGCTATTCATTCATGTTTATCATACGAATACTCCCTTCGTCCCAAATTTACAAGTATCACAAAAATTGCTCAAAACACAGTTTTAACAAGAACAAGTATCGGGAATAACATATATGCATGTTATTACGAGTAAGGGGGAGTCAATAACTTACCTAGTCCGAAATCAAGTTGACCCAAATTAATTTCTGATCGGTCGGAAACGCTCTATTCAACGACACGAATATTTATCCCGGACCGGAATCACGAACAGAGGGATAATTAAGCGAGAGGAGTCGAGAATAGGGTAAAACTGAACTCCCTTTATGAAACAGAGAGAAAGTACGAGAAGAAACTGATTTGGGGAATGCTTTCCAGGAAAACCCACAAGATATACATTCAATTTTCCAAGAATTGCAACTAGGCCCCTCAAGTTCTAACTTTGACAAAAAGGCCCCTAAACTTTCAACTTTGACATTTAACCACCTTAATTTCCAAAAGTAGTTAAATAATTAACTCATATAAAATAGCATATAAATATGCTAGTCAAGAATTTAACAAGCAAGTCAAGAATTTAACAAGAATTAGGACGGGCGTTACATCCTCCCCTCCTTAAAGAAAATTCGTCCTCGAATTTTACTGATCATGATTATAACATATATAATCAATAAATAGAACTCAAGAGCATCAAGACTATACACATATACTCACAAATAAATATTACACGTATGCTCACAAATATTCTATGCAATCCAGATGTATCAATTATAACATCGAAACACATAAAGTCAAGCAGACTCGATTAGTCAATCCACTATATTGGTGAAACTTGACATATCCACTAGAAATAATAGAACTGGTCATATCCTCCAGATCACTGTAATACTAGTCAAATCCACTAGGAAATCTCAAATACTGAAGTCGTGGTCATCCATCATTTCAATATTAAAAATTGACTTCACGTTTATCAATTCATCGAAAAGGTGTAGCTCTCGGTATCAAATAATTAACTGTAGAGCTGCCTTCGAAATTCATCAATGACTCTCTAACAAGATCAAGAAAATCTCAAGAACACGCGTACCTTGGTTGTTTCCACTTATAGGTCAACAAAGATGGTTACTTCAGGAATCCACTTCAAAATAGATATATCCTCTATCAAGAAATTTCTCAAGTTGAATCTTCAACTCTTTTAACTCAATCGAGGTCAAGAACATTAATTCAGATGTCAGCACTGTATTCGCACTGTAACAACTCAAGATAATCCAAGTTTCTCATCAAGTAACGGGTATTACTCAGTAGAAATGATAGCTGAGATCTCATCAAGAATGGATACATCCATCTGGTTTGGTGTAGAAATTCCACTGTCAATCACATAGGTTAAATACCCAGTACAATCTCGATAACACTGTTCGAACTTTCAATGCAGAACATGAATATTATACATAATTATATCATGCTCATAAAAATAGTCAAGCATACTAGCATAGAACTATTCACCATCTATTGTGGCAAACAAGAATGGCATAACATATAAAAAGCCAAATCATAACACGTAAGAGCCAAGCCATAACACGTATCACATCAATGTCCCATCTAGGTAACATGACCAAGTTAACATAGAACGTATAGGGTGTTATCACCCACACTTCTATCAAGCTCTTATACATAACGATATCAAGCATGTAGTCTCTTACTAGAGAATACACTTCCACGTAATTCACGAGATAAGGACAAGCATGCATATATAGCACAAAACAATGTCCACTAGACAAGATAGATACGCCTAAGTCTTTAAAGACTCGTGCTCTCGATTCTCAAACCATCTAATCCAATTGGATCAACACTATCAACACCAGTCCTATGCCTGGTATAACAACAAGTAAAGGAACACTCAACGTCAGAAGCACACCCATAAGCCAACCCATGAATGCCATAGACCCTATCCAGGTTTAGAGCTAAACTATAGCTCTGATACCAAACTGACACGCCCCAATTCCCGGGATCCCCTAATAGAACCTCAAACCTGGTGCGCGTAACTAACAAGGAACAAGAAACTAACGGGAAACAGGAACAATACCTGTTAGAAACAAACTGACATGCTATATAGACTCAAGAGTAAGGAGCTAAGATAGCTCAAAACGAATTCGAGAACAATAAAATTAAAACCAAACATGGTTACATACAGCGGAAGACATGCCTAGCACATAATCTGGTATCAAGAGATGTCTAGAGACAACAAGTACTACACAAGTCTACCCCAACAAGCCCTGAGTTTAACAACTCATACAACATCGTCCTTACCAAAGTGTAAAAGGACACTAGTCTCAAACAAGAACATCCTGCGGAGTACGTTCCCATCTATGTCGAGCCTCACTGCGTACTATCCCCTGCTTTCCTGGGGGGGGGGAAACAGATAAAGGGTGAGATAAATCTCAGTAAGCTATTAACATGCAACTACATGACATGTTATCACGAAATTACAGTAGATACTCAAGTAATCATATATCAAGTATCATCAAGTAACAAGTATAGGAGAGGCTAAGCCAACTCAACAAGTAATCAAGCTTAAGATATGATTAGGTAACAAGTAGTCAAGTAGTGTGAGAGGCTAGACCAACTCACCAAGAAGCACATAGGCCTATCACGTATCATTACCTGAATCCTTCCTTATTTCTCCCAAGAATACCATTGTTGTCGATGCTTGTATAGCTGAGGACAACCACGATCAAGATCAAGAGACTGCTATGCAGTATATAAGAAGACCCGGTAACCAGTGTCATTCACAAGAACAAGATTCACGAGGTGTTCACGAGATTAGTATTCACTTATATCAGGCGTATTTCTCCAATATAGGATGCTAAGCCCTTACTATGGCCGGTAGTAAGGGAAAAACAGACCGAATGCATAGACCCACGATTATCACTTATGCCCCAGCCCTTGCAATAAGCGTGAACCTATACACCCCTCTAAACCAAATAAGCCAGCTGGACTCACACGAGAATGCACAAGTAGATGTTTACTTGAACTACGAGAATAGAACTAAGTCCCATATTAGTGGACCAGTCTTTATGCACCATGTAATCATGTATCATGTGCTCACGAGAATACAAGTACACATACGCAATCATTGCGAAGACAAATCAATCTAACAATGGCACGTGGTGTGTCCATATAACACGGTCAATCCAAGTTAGAGTCTATTAATAACAGACCTCAAACAAGTAGTAGGGTATATCATTCCATCTCACGTTGTCACATGCCAAGTTTGCACGTACATATTCATATCACGTTTAACACATTAAAGTGTCTATCACGATACCCTTACTATCAAATAGAGCCCGATACCTTAGACTCTAAATACGTAGAATAGGTCACATCATACCTAGTCACAGTCATATCTCACGTATATGTATCGTTAGTAATCGAATACATTTTCCAACAAATATTGTGTTTTGTAGTTATTCTTATTAACTTAAATCGTAGTATTCATGATTATATGAATTATCTTCATATTACACTAGTCCCTATGTTCTTTAGGAACCCATTTCTAGACAAGATATCTTCTTTATTCTTTATATACTTTATTAAGTATATACACGATTAAAACCAATCACTAGCACTTTAGTGTTTGTTCATAACACTTACAATACACACGTATCATATTCAAGTTTGTAGTAGAGTTAATCATTCTCTATCTAGTTCCATATCCCAACTCTTTTGGTTATTCATACCATGTATCAAGTAATCAAGAAGCCACATTCTATCAAGTAACTATATGCAAGATTTGCATATACACAACAAGGATCTTTCAAGTTTATTACCATACATATATATTGGTGTCAAGGCACGTACAAGATTTTATAATCTTATATTCAAGTCTTAATCCAATTATTTGGATGTTCAAGTCATGCACAAGATTTTATTGTCTTATACTTCAAGTTACTGTCTCAACTTAAAACATTCAAGACATTCAATACATATACAAGATTTTATCACCTTATATCCAAGTTATCAATCCATTTCTTTGGATGGTTAAACATGTACAAGAGTTAATTATCTTATACTTCAAGTTCAAGCTAGGAAGATGAATTATACATCTTTCACGAATTAATTTCCAATCCTTTTCTTAGGACATTCAAGCTCAAGACATTAGTTGGTGCCCCTAAGGTACACAAACATTAACTTCAAGACACATTAAAGAGAGTTACTACTCTTATACTCAAGTTATCATTTAATTATGATTCAAGTCCACATTTCATTTGATCACAAAGGGACTATTTTTCAGTACTAGAGTGTTCTACAAAACTCATCTAGCCCATCTAGGGTAGTAAACCTAAACCTAGACCAAGAATACTTCGAGTTCAATTTAAGTAAATGAGCTTACAACTCATACTTACAAGTTCATAATCCCCTACATAGATATTCGAGCTCAAGACACTAATTTGGTGCCCTCTAGGTGCACAAACATAGGTTCCAAGACAAGCATAACACATAAGTGCTTGGTCATAGCACTTTCAATACATAAAGAAGAGTTCTTCCTTTTATACTCAAGGGATCACCAGGCGGGCGCCTGGTGCAATTATTCAGCAAATTCAATTTCTCTCCCAAGCATAGAATTCTACGTCCCAAGCGTAGGAGTAACTTTTTACTTACATATTAACATTGCTAGGAGTATACAAACATTTTCTTAACACCTATTTCAAGCTCAATTCATTTCTTTTTACCGTCCCATAAATAATAGGACAATTCCTTTTATTCCAATTAAATATTTCACCGACCCAAAAGTATAAGTATCATTTTTATAATATACTAATATACCCATTTAGGGGATACTTCCATTCATTTCCCCGTACCACAAATAATGGTACAATTTTTCTAATAATATTTAAATCGAGTAACTATTTTACCGTCTCACGAATAGGAGTATAATTTTTCAATATTTTCTCAAGTCATTTCCCAGGTGCAAGGCTATTCATTCATGTTTATCATACGAATACTCCATTCGTCCCAAATTTACAAGTATCACAAAAATTGCTCAAAACACAATTTTAACAAAAACAAGTATCGGGAATAACATATATGCATGTTATTACAAGTAAGGGGGAGTCAATAACTTACCTAGTCCGAAATCAAGTTGACCCAAATTAATTTCTGATCGGTCGGAAACGCTCTATTCAACGCCACGAATATTTATCCGGGACCGGAATCACGAACAGAGGGATAATTAAGCGAGAGGAGTCGAGAACTCCCTTTATGAAACAGAGAGAAAGTACGAGAAGAAACTGATTTGGGAATGCTTTCCAGGAAAACCCACAAGATATACATTCAATTTTCCAAGAATTTCAACTAGGCCCCTCAAGTTCTAACTTTGACAAAAAGGCCCTTAAACTTTCAACTTTGATATTTAACCACCTTAATTTTCTAAAGTAGTTAAATAATTAACTCAAATAAAATAGCAGATAAATATGCTAGTCAAGAATTTAACAAGCAAGTTAAGAATTTAACAAGAATTAGGACGGGCGTTACAATGTCGGTCAGCACCCCCATTCTAACGAATGGCCCTCACCGGTCTCTCCAAAGATGGTGTACCCACTCCGTGACACGCTCCTAGACTGTGTTCAGGGAGCCTTAGCCGTAAGCCTTGCATCAACCTCATGCATACATACTAGCTAATAAGACACTCCTCGAGACCGGTCGGTTCGATTCTTAGGGTTGTTTTAATCTTTGCCAAGATAACGCATCTTTACAATCTATATCCCCCTTGCGAATATGACGAATGTCCCTTCGATAAAATGTTTAACAAAGGATTTTGAAAGAATGGAGAACCTCTCTACGAAAATCTGAGCTTGTGTTTTCCTACTTTCACTATTCTGTGCGGGATTGTGGATGCCATTTTGGCTTAGTTTCGACCGCACCGTTTAACATGTCCCTTTCAGTTGTCCCTTAAAATTTACAAGGTTTGATTGCATTAATGCGTTATTTAACAAAGTACGAAACAACTACGGAATCACTTAGGTTTGGTAATTGAATGGTGGATTCCGATGAGAATATGAGACCCTTGCCCAAATTGTCCGTTTGGGAGAGTGCAATATAGGTGAAAAACAAGGAGCTCATATTCTAGGGTGACAGAATCCACTGTTCTAGGATGAACTAGAGTAGTAACCTCTCAAAATGGATTAAATTTCATCCGACCAATAGGGTTAATGCAATCTGACTGTTAGGCTGGATGCCTCGTACGAGACATCCATTGTCTCGTACGAGACATCCTCCTTTTTCTGTGAATCTGCAGTGATTGGTCAACCCCTGTTTCATAAAATCCGACTTGTTGGGACCCCAGCCTAGATTTCACACAGTTTCTGTACTCTAGGTCCGTCCGATCAGCAAAGTAGCTCCACACTCCTAACACAATGCCCTCCCGCATGGAAATGTCTCTTAGAGTAATCTCACAAAATCTGCGCTTCAAGATGGAAGCCACCGGAGGTTGGAAAGAAGGCCTACCCAACGGAGAAGCCCCAGAGGTCAATATCTTGCAAGAATTTTGCTTTAGAGGGCTCGACTATACCTCTTATTATGCTCATGACCAAGTCAAAGAGCGTAACGAGCAAAGGAAAAAAGACTGGGCTGAGATCGAGAAGATGATCGACGACAGTAAGCTCGAGATGTTATAAGCTGAATACAATGAAATGAGTAAATGGTACAATGCCGCCATCGAGAGGGCTCGGAATTTGGAAGACAACCAAGAAAGGTCATCAAAATGAGGTAGGTAACTGCATCAGCCTGCTTTATCAAGACCTAAAGAACCAAATGGAGGAGGACCATAATCATCACCTCAATGTCATGAGAGACCACTATGAGAGCATCATACAAAGCCTTCACCCAAGCACAAAGGGTCTTGTGAATACGTGTGTTTGAATTTGGGAATATCATAGTAACATTAAAATTATGAGAGTCCCAAGCCGTTTTAGTTATAGCCAAAACATTGAAAAGAAAAAGCATGTTTAATGGTTCGGGTCAAATTACACAAGAGAAGAATATTGAACGTTATCACTCCTATTGCCCGAATGATCGGGTCTTTCTATCATGATGAATGTGTTAGTTGTGTTAGTGTTTGAGACCGGATCCGAAGATTGCCTACGTTCCTCTCAATGTGAGAAGCTCAGGTCAGCGTAGTTCGAGAAGAATTAGAATAGGCAGAAGAATCGGGATCATGCATAATGAGGGGAAATTACCTAAAGATTAGGGTTTAAAAGTAGTTCTTAGATCATCCTCGGTTGATGAACCCTCGATCATCATCGGCTATGAAATAACATGCAAACATGAAGATCGCACCCTAAGTATAGCATAAATAAGGTTTTAATCTAGAACACGATGAACATATGAAGAACATATATGAACATATGAATGAGCATGCAAAAAATATGAAGAAACTATGAATAAACATGTACGAACATGAATAAAAAGATCTACATTAAAAATAATGCAAGAACATGAAGAAAAAGTTAGAAAACTTACCTATGTTGGCAAGAAATAAACTTGATCTTCTTGGAGGTTTGAATGCTAATTAGAGAGCAAAATTGTGTTTAAGAACTCTCAAATTCGTACTTTAGAACTCTCAAAATCGGACCCCAAAACCAATGGAATGGAGTGGTTTTATATAGTAAACTGATGGGAGGATCTGATGGTCCAGATCATCCAGCGCAAGGTGGCCGCCTGGCCATTGTTGAAGCCGGTGACAAGAGTGGCCCGCGTGGCAAGATCAACGCGGAGCAATGGTTGCCGCGTGGCCAAGGATGCCGCTGACTTGATTCTTAAGCTAGGTTTCTGCATGGTTTTAAGGAAACTATTTGTTACCCTATTTTAATAGATTTTTCCATAAATGAGATATTCGGGAATCCTGGACAAGTCTTTGCAAGGTTTCTAATTCCTATAAAGTCCTTGTATTTTTGGGAAAGTCCTAATAAACTCATTTCAGGTCGGGTACTAACAGTAGCCCCTCGGCGACGCTTCTTGCAAGGCAATGTGGGGTCGACGATAAAAGAAGGCATCCGTCTGAAACATGAGTTTCGAAACAGATGAAAGATAAGGGAACGGCTGAACCTTGGCAGGCGACCTACGTATCCACGGGGGAATCAAGCCAAACGTAGTTCAAAGCTGATGGGAAATTGGGAATGACTGTCTCTGATGGGAAGCAACATCTTCTGCTGGGGAAAGTGCACCTGCTGGGGATGAGAGATGACCGCGTCGGTTGGGTGGCGGGACCCTTTTCAGGTTTCCTACGTATCCTCTGAGGAATCAAGCCGGTCGTAGTTCGGAGATATTGGGGAAAGACGAGACATCGAACTTCTGCTGCGGATAATAAACCTACGGATACTTCTTGTATGAAAAACGAACATTCCTAAGCAATGAAGTTTATTTGGGAAAATTAAAGACTACGTTGTCTAGATAATCCCAAGATGGAATGATGAACGCAATCAGGATCGCCAGGGCTCCTGCCGATTGCGCTAAAGTAATAGGTGTCGGATCTCTCGCGAACAGAAACGCCGAGGCTTCTGCGAACCACGATCGATCAAGGATGCGTATGTCATAGAGGCGCCGAAGTCTCTGCGACCATACGAATCTTAATAATAGATGCCGGATCTCTCGCAAGCAGAAACGCTGAGGCTTCGCCAATTACGATGATCTAGGATGGTATGTCATAGAGGCGCCGAAGTCTCTGCGATCATATGAATCTTAATAATAGATGCCGGATCTCTCGCAAGCAGAAAACGCCGAGGCTTCCGCCATTACGATTGATCTAGGATGGTATGTCATAGAGGCGCCGAAGTCTCTACAACCACACGAGTCCCTAAAATAGAATGCTGGATCGCTCGCAAATAGAAACGCCGAGGCTTCTGCCAATTACGATTGATCTAGGATGGTATGTCATAGAGGCGCCGAAGTCTCTACAACCACACGAATCCTAAATAGATGCGGATCGCTCGCAAATAGAAACGCCGAGGCTTTTGCCAATCACGATCGATCTAGGATGCGTATGTCATAGAGGCGCCGAAGTCTCTGCAACCGTACGAATCCTAAGCAAATATTAGGAAATTTTAAACGCAAGCAGAAATGCCGGGTTTCTGCCGATCGCGCTAATATAATAGATGCTGGATCTCCTCGCGAACGAAACGCCGAGGCTTCTGCCAATCACGATCGATCTAGGATGCGTATGTCATAGAGGCGCCAAAGTCTCTACAACCGTACGAATCCTAAGCAAATATTAGGAAATGCTAAATAATAGATGCTGGATCTCTCGCAAACAGAAACGCCGAGGCTTCTGCCAATCGCGATCGATCTAGGATGCGTATGTCATAGAGGCGCCAAAGTCTCTACAACCATACGAATCCTAAGCAAATATTAGGAAATGCTAAATAATAGATGCTGGATCTCTCGCGAACAGAAACGCCGAGGCTTTCTGCCAATCACGATCGATCTAGGATGCGTATGTCATAGAGGCGCCAAAGTCTCTACAACCATACGAATCCTAAGCAAATATTAGGAAACGCTAAAATAATAGATGCTGGATCTCTCGCGAATAGAAACGCCGAGGCTTCTGCCAATCACGATCGATCTAGGATGCGTATGTCATAGAGGCACCAAAGTCTCTACAACAATACGAATCCTAAGCAAATATTAGGAAATGCTAAAACAGATGCTGGATCTCCCGCAAACAGAAACGCTGAGGCTTCTGTCAATCGTGATCGTCTAGGATGCGTATGTCATAGAGGCTCCGAAGTCTCTACAACCATACGAATCCTAAGCAAATATTTGGTGAAAATTGGAAATTTTAAGGGGCTTTCCGTTCCCTAAGGTATCGAATATCAGTCAAAACAACGCTAAGGGCACCTAAAATTGAATCAAAGGGGAAATGTACTAGGATAACCTGAAATTTTGCATGTGGAGGCAAAGATGATGGATTGTTATGAAGTCGCAAACGGGATGAACTCTCGGGAGTCACAAAGGTGATAGACTCTCGGGGGGTCCCAAGGGTGACGGACTCTCGGGAGTCACAAAGGTGATAGACTCTCGGGGAGTTGCTAATATGGGAAACATGATCTGGGTTCCGCTTATCCTAATTAGGAGGGGATGAGGCTACGAGCCATTGAGACCAAGGTGTTAGGTAAGGGACATTTTTCTTGGTTGCCTAGAGTAGGGCCTAAGGCTCTTTTAAGGAAGGGAATAAGGAAGATGGTGGTGTCCTAATCTTGAGATAGGGATGCAAAGATGTCACGGCTTCTTGGGCTTTAGATTATGTCTTGGAGATACTGTGGTTTCCTAGGCTTACAGGCTAGGATAGGAGTTTATTTAAGCATGAGGAAGTATTCTATCCTAGGCTTAGTGCTAGGGCTTGGAAAAGGTTGAGGTTTGGGAATTCCTAGATGTTTAGGGTTTCGAACAAGGGTTTGGAAACTGGTGTTAAGGACCATGACTCTCCTAGGTTTGGGACTAGGGTTTAGGATTTCCTAGGTCTAGGAGGCTAGGGCTTGGAGTTGTGGTAGGCTCAGAGGTTGCAAAGGCATCGCTTTTAGACATAAGGCTGGGAGTTGGAAAGGTTGTGACTTCCTAGGCTTGAGACCATGGACCGTTGGGAAGAGGGATTGCTTCGTGAAGGTCCACTAAGCTTGATGTTAGGGTTCACCATTTTCGGGATTGGTGACTATGGCTTGGAAATGTTCATGGTAACCAGGCTTTAGGCTAGGTTTTAATGCTAAGGAATGTAAAACTTCCTACGTTTTGAGACTAAGGTGAAGGAGTTTCCTAGGTCTAGGACTGGGGTTTGAAGGAATATTTGAATCCTAGGCTTGATGATAGAGTTTACAAAGGATAATTTCTACCTAGGCTTGAGGCTAGGGTTTTAGAAAGATTGCGATTACCTAGGCTTGAGGCTAGGGGTTTAGAGCGAATGCGACTACCTAGGCTCGAGGCTAGGGTTTAGAAAGAGTGCGACTACCTAAGCTTGAGGCTAGGGTTTGAGCGAATGCGACTACCTAGGCTCGAGGCTAGGGTTTAGAGCGAATGCTGCTTTCCTAGGCTTGCGGCTAGGGTTTAGAGCGAATGCGGCTTCCTAGGCTTGAGGCTAGGGTTGATTGAGTTTTGGACAGGGCATTATATCCTAGGTTTTTGGACTAGGGTTCAATAAAACGGAGAATTGAGATTGTAAATTTCCTAGTTTTCGAGACTAGGGTTTCGGGAATTTGGAAATGATGTTGCATACGGGGCTTTGGAAATTCCCTATAATTTGGGCTAGGGTTAAAGGGGATGTTGTGGTTTTCCTAGGCTTAAGGCTAGGGTTTGAGAGGATTGTGACTACCTAGGATCAAGTCTAGGGTTTAGGAAGGGTGTAGCTACCTAGGATCAGGCTAGGGTTTTAAGAAGGATGTAATTTCCCTAGGCTTTAGGCTAGGGTTTGAAAGGATGTAATTACCTAGGCTTGAGGCTAGGGTTCAGAGAGAATGATATGATTACCTAGGCTTGAGGCTAGGGTTTAGAGAATGTGTTTTCCTAGGTTTAAGGCTAGGGTTTGGAGAATGTGTTTTAAGGCTACTTCGGATAGAAGGTGACTACCTAGGCTTAAGGCTAGGTTTGGAGACCGAAAGTATTTGAAGGTTTGCCTTGGTTAGACTGAACAAGTTTGAGGTCTAAGAGTGTTACGGTTTGGGCGTGAGCTTGATAGCTCAAGGATGGGTAGGCTTGATGGTTAGACCTAGGCTTAAGTGCTAGGTTTAGCTAGAGTAGACACAGATGGGTGCTAAGGAGATCGGGCCTAATGGAACGGTAGGTGTGAGATCTAGGAGATCGAAGGCTAGACAGGGTAGCCTTGGGACTAAGTTCTCGAATCGGGTAAGTCTTTTGTCCTAAAGGTTCGCGCTATGGATCAAGACTAGGCAGGCTTGAGGTCGGGCCAAAGAGCGATGGATTGGGATTGGATGATCCTAGTACCTACTGGGTTAAGGGTTTAAAGCGGACACGTCGGGTTAGGCCCTAAGGTGTTCTAGGTGTGAGCCCGTGCGAGAAATGGGTCTGGATATGTGACCATGTGGCGCTTTAGGGAAAGGGATTGAGTGTCCAAGACTTTGCTCGAGTACAATAGGTACCTAAGTTGGATTGGGTATGCTTAGGTCCTAAGTTTGTCTTAGAGGTCATGCGTGTGACTAAGCTCGTTTGGCAATGTGAAGGTAGGTTAGGGATGGGACCAGAGGTGCTAAGGACAAGAGTCTTGACTGGAGGGTTTTGAGATCCTAAGGCATGTCGCGGTGAGCAGGAGATCTATGTGTTTTGAGCAGGTTCAAGGTGTGGACTCGTCGGGGGAGCGATGTTTGAGATCCATGGAGTTTAAGGGTGGACCTTGTAGGTGGCGAGGTTTGGACTCGCTTGGATTAAGTAGGTTAGAGTCCTTAAGGGGTTGAGGTCAGACTAGGAAAGTCTTTTTGAGGCTAATGGGTGACACTAGTTTGGTACTTGGTAGGTTTAAGAGTGGTAGGGTCATGGCTTGGACATGACGGGAGTCGGGAGACGTAGATGTGTTTTTTTAGTTCGACCAAGTAGGCTTGGGAATTAAAGAGTCCAAAGGGTGTCAGGGTCTAAGGTTATAGACCTAGAGAGTGTACAGTTTTGTGATCTCAAAGGGTTTAGGAGTTGAGACCTAATGTGTGGATCGGATATGCTAGAGACCTAAAAGATAGGCGATTGGTAAACTCGAGTGGTCTTGGGATCTAAAGGATCGCTCAACAAGTTAGACTGAGTGGACCTAAGAGGTTGGACCTAGGAGGATAAGAGAG
>JAOWBW010003498.1:0-28270 GCA_026119855.1 Campanula takesimana
TGCACAGGCTCCGGATCTGGTCTGGGCAGATATGAATTCTTCAACTACACTTGTTTATGCTGTTGTACCTTTGTGAACTGAGGCTGTACCGGCTGCAACTTTAGGTTTCAGACTCTTGAGTCGGGTAACTATCCTTATCTCTTGATGATTGATGGAATGATTAAAACACATACCCACCGGAGGCGGGACGCCACTTCTGTCGTGGGGTTAGGTTTTCAGATAGATAGAATGTAAGGTAAAGTAAGGACTTGTATGTTATGCATCATGTGGTATAGCTTTCTATAACCTTTTGTTGCAGTGAGTAACCACCAATATTTGTAAAGTTGAGTTTGGTTACTTTCATTTAGGGACACGGGTCTGCACAGTTGACTGTGCGACAAAAACAGTCTGGCTCGCGCCTCAATCTCGTCCACCCATGCATGTCAAATCTCAATCCCAATGGCCAACGTCGTTTGGATTAATATCATACATTTTGCTACTTCACTTGATCTTGCCCGTCCCTTGATATGAGATTACATCTTGTCCTAGATATATTGCCAACAGTCTGACAGCTCTGTTGGGGTGCAACCCAAAGTCCCACATCGGCAATTAAGGAACCATTGCAAGGTATATAAAGCACCCACCCACTTCATTAGTGTGTGGCCTTTTGGGGGATGCCCAAAAACAATCCGTGCAGGCTGGGCCCAAAGCGACAATATCATACTAATGTGGGAAAAGTGGTGGTGGTGGTCGCGGTCCCTACAACTGGTATCAGAGCTTTGTTGGACGATCAAAGGGGTTTATCAAGCAATCAAGAATGGCAAGGATAAAC
Source organism: Campanula takesimana (assembly GCA_026119855.1). NCBI lineage: Eukaryota > Viridiplantae > Streptophyta > Magnoliopsida > Asterales > Campanulaceae > Campanula > Campanula takesimana. Next base: position 812 of record JAOWBW010003498.1, read on the forward strand.
AAGCGATTGAGAAATTCGATGGGTCTGACTATGGATATTTGGAGGATGCAAATAAGGATCTCTATAAGCCTCTAACAGGAGTCAAACCGGAAAAAGAAAAGCAGGAAGACTGGGATCTCATGGATCGGAAAGCCTTAGGGGTGGTTCGATCTACTTTGTCGAAGTGATCGCGAAGACTACCACAGGAGTCAAACCGGAAAAGAAAAGCAGGAAGACTGGATCTCATGGATCGGAAAGCCTTAGGGGTGGTTCGATCTACTTTGTCGAAGTGGATCGCGAAGACTACCAGGAAGGCGAAAACCACCAAGGAGCTATTGGATTATCTTACTGAGAGATTTGAAACTCCATCTGCTGCAAATAAGGTTGATTTGATACGCAAGATGGGTAGTCTCAGATGCAAGAGGGAGGATCCATAGCTAAACACACATCGATGAGTTTATGGATATTATAGACTCATTGACTGATGCGTTGGAGATTACTTTCGGTGACGAGGTTCATGCGTGTTTATTGCTAGTGTCTTTACCAAGGAGTTGGAGCGGAACGGTGACAGCGTTAAATGCTTCAGCGGGTAAGAACAAATTGAAGTATGATGATGTTAAGGACTTCCTCTTGGGCGAAGAGAATCGCATAAAAGTTGGGGACACCGTCACTTTGGAATCGGTCTTGGCTACAACTAGTAGGGGAAGACCGGTTTCTAGCAATAAAGGGAGAACATGGTCAAGGGAAAAGTGTAATCGTGGGTGGGGATCAGTATGAGGAGAACAAAGAAAGACCAAGGGTTGCCAAGAGGATCGGTAGAGTGCTATCACTGTAAGGAGTTAGGACACTACAAGAGGGATTGTCCCATGCGAGGGGATAATCGGCGAATGTGATAATCGAAGGTGACGATGTACTGATTCTGAGTGTTAGTAGTGCGCTAGAATCATGGGTGCTGGATTCGGGGGCATCATTCCACTCATGCGGGCATGCAGGAGCGATGGAAAATTACACTTCCGGTGATTTCGGTTAGGTCTATTTGGCGGATGGCGAGCCTTTGGAAATCAAGGGGAAGGGGGATGTCAGAATAGGAGCATCGGACGGGAAGGTCCTACATCTACACGGGGTCAGTCACATTCCAGGTTTGAAAAAGAACCTGATATCAGTTGGGCAGCTGGGTGACAGAAGGTTACACGGTAACTTTTAGCTGCAGGAACTGGGTTATTGCCAAGGAGGATCGTGAGGTCGCTCGGAGTAATAGGGAAGGAAGACTGTATTTGGCGGGAAACATCAAGGGTAGTATCGCGGTGGCGACGGCAAGGGTGATACGGAATTGTGGCACTGTCGATTGGGTCACATGAGTGAGAAAGGGGATCACACGGATTTGTGTGGATCGGGCTCCGTAACTTCTCTCGGGTTGGTGTGTCAATTACATGACCTGCATTGATGATTCGACAAGGAAGGTCCGGGATTACTTCTTAGAAGGGAAAGACGAATCTTTCAGGATGTATAAGAGTGGAAGGCCTTGGTGAAGAATCGGAAGGGACTCAAGGTTAAAAGCTTGATGTCGGACAATGGTGGGGAGTATGAGCTCAAGGAGTTTGAGGAATACGGTGATGCAAGTGAAATCTGCATGGATATTTCAGACTCGGGTGGAGCGGGACGGTTCATGATAACCAAGGACAAGGGGTCACTGAAGATGAACCACATACTCTAGGACTGGATATTCCGCTACGCAGATCTACAGTGAGTGTAGATCGGATGCAAAGGCTCCAGGTTTCTCAAGCAAGGTGAAGTTTGAAGCTGGGTTTAGCTTCAACGGGGCTTGGAGAATAGGGGAGGAGGACGGCACTACCATGATCGAGGTGAGCACTAGGACGACACCAATGATGAGTTGAAGACGGATACGGGTTTGTATACGCGGTTGATCTCTATGTGGGAGATTGTTGGAGTAGAGATCTAAAAGGAAACGGAGAGAAGAAATTCTGCAGCAGCCAGGCGAGCGGCGCCTGGTATCAGACCAAGCGGGCGCCCTTTTGGGCAGAAGGTTTTGGTTCCTGGCGGATTAATGCAGGCGGGCGCTTGCATAGGACCAGCCGGGCGGATACGGGGTTGTATACGCGGTTGATCTCTATGTGGGAGATTGTTGAGTAGAGATCTAAAAGAAACGGAGAGAAGAAAATTCTGCAGCAGCCAGGCGAGCGGGTGCTTTATAGACCAAGCGGGCGCCCTTTTGGGCAGAAGGTTTTGGTTCCTGGCGGATTAATGCAGGCGGGCGCTTGCATAGGACCAGGCGGGCGGATACGGGGTTTGTATACGCGGTTGATCTCTATGTGGGAGATTGTTGGAGTAGAGATCTAAAAGGAAACGGAGAGAAGAAAATTCTGCAGCAGCCAGGCGAGCGGGTGCCTGGTATAGACCAAGCGGGCGCCCTTTTGGGCAGAAGGTTTTGGTTCCTGGCGGATTAATGCAGGCGGGCGCTTGCATAGGACCAGGCGCGCCTGGTGCCGCGTCACAGGTTGCGGGAATTGCAGTATTTTGGGATTCCTCTTATGTTTTAGGTTTAGGACTCTTTCTAGGTTTGCTATATAAACAATGTTCCGCCCTAACTCATTGTAACTCCAAATTTACATATTATAGTGCAAGATCCTGGCTTGGTAGTGCCCCCAGACGTAGTCAAACATATTGACGAACTGGGTAAACAATTTCCTGTGTTCGTTTTGTCTTTTGCTTTGGGTGTCTTATTTCTTGTGCTTGTTTGTGGTGCCATAATTTTCTTGCGATTTGCTTGGGTGTTTGGGTGTTGGAGGGTCTAATCCACTACAACTGGTATCAGAGCCATGGTTCGAATGGGGCCCGACCGGGTGGACCGTGTGTGTGCTTTATATGGTGGGGTGCCCCTTGTGCGACATAGCGAATCGAGTCTTGCAATCGAGGGCGATGGTGTTTCGCGGGCGGTTGGTACAATCGAGGGCGGTGGTGTTCCGCGGGCGGTTGGTACAAGCTTTCGCCGATATGGGCCAGAGGAACACACTACGGGCCATAGCGGTTGGTCCTTGGTTTGAGGGGAGGATTGGTGGTGTGGTCGCGTTCCCTACCAGCGCCCCAAATCCGTCAAGTATCAGTTTGGCAAATGTGAAAACACCCATTTCTGGTCTCTTCAGAAACTCAAGCTTTTCCCATCCCCTAGCCTAATGGCTACTTTTCAATAATGAATACCAATATTAGGATGAATAAAGTATGCATGAATATGACTTTTGGCCCAAAACCATAAAGTGGTAATCTTAAAGAATAGCTTCAAATTCATAGTCAATTATTTGAGAATCTCTTTTGCAATTTTTGTTTTTTACTTTTCACTATTCTTCAATGACTTTAGAGTGAATGTGGAACGTCGATTTCACTCAAATCCTGGACCATACTTCTTTTACTATTCTTAGTTTTTTTTTTTTTTTTTTTTTTTTTTTTTTTTGGGAAATGTTTTCGAAAGTGTGTTTATCTAAAATTTACCGATGGTACCGTATTACCCCTGCTTACCAACCGTGGATTTTAGTGTTTAGTTGCAAGTTTGATAATCAATCTCTGTAGAACAGTCTGATTTTTAACTGCTGAATTGGCCTTTACGTTTTCAAGTAGTTAATCCACCTTAGCCCGCATTTTATGCCACACATTTGGAGGTCCGCTTCCAACCCGATTCAGATATTTCGACAACCAGATACTCCCTCTGTCCCTATTTACCTTACAAAAATTGCCATTTTGGGTGTTCCCATTTACTTTACAAAATCCCAAAAAAGAAAGTTTTTATTACTTTTTAAATAGTGGGACCCACTTGTCATACTCACAACAACTATCCACTTACTTTTCTCTACCCCACTTTCTCTTTCCCACTCAACTATCTACACTCACAACACATCAACTTTACAATCATTTTCTTAATTTTTGTGCAAAACCTCATTTTTGTAATGTAAATAGGGACGGAAGGAGTATTCTTTAGCATATTGAATGAGGAAAATAGTAGTTGCCAAATGTTGGGAGATGACTGCAACACCCATGTCCTCCATTCAATATAGAGGAATGAAAGAATGGCTGACAAAGAGATTTTATAATTAATATCGAATCCATTATTACATCTAGTTTATGCTTGAAGTGCCATTACAACCAGAGGTAGTGCATTTCTTGCTGAGAAAGTTTTTAAAGCGCACAATATGAGGATATTGAACAACCCTTGTGAAAGTTTTCACGTGAGAAGAAATCATGAGGTGTGATGGACACATACGTATCAAGACAACGTAGCGAAGATCACATTAGTACTTATCATCATTAATAGTCATCTGTTCAAGGAAGGGAAGAATGGATCTAGATTGAGAGATTAGGATTGAGACACTTGCAAAAGATAAAAAAGCCGTTGCGAACTTAGATCATTGCTGGTTTTAACCGGATGTAGAGGTTTAAGGTGATGAGAAGGATAGTGAAGCTACGTGAATAAGATTGGTCTGAAAGATATACGATGAACTTTTAAGCTAGATGGATAGCAAGTAGTAAAACATTTACTCCCTCCGTCCCAAAATGATCTTCTCATTTGCCATGTTTCATTGTCCCAAAAAGTTCTTCTCATTTCTACAATCTAGGCTTTAAAAGTGCACATCCAAAAGATGGCTAGTGAAGCAAGTGTTCATATCCTTAAAAAGTTGAATAGTCAGACAGGAAGATCATTTTGGGACGGAGGGAGTATTAATTACTCCAATATGTCCGTCCCACATATTTTGGGTAGGTTACTTCTTTTCCCGCCAAAAAAGAAAAATCAAATCAAAATCAACACTGAGCTCCATGAATATGACTTCTGCGAGTAGGGTACAACATTTGGTGTTTGTTTGTTGTTCTGCCTATGGATGAAGGAAGCCTGCACACAGAGGGTGAGGACACCATGTCCCTCTGCACATTTATCTGAAAGAACATGCATGCTTCATTTCTTTGATTAATGGGGTCCTCCATCCGTCATCCGTTCACCCACTTCATAATTTCAACAATCTTATTAAAGTTTTGAAACACTTCACATTCTTCTTCTAACCTAATCGTTCGTAATCTTTATTTGATTTCCTATTTTCATTTTGATGCAGCATTAGTTATCTATATCTGTATTGCTTCATTACATCTTGTTATAACTTTTTGTTTCCTATGTTCTACTCCCTCAGTCCCTAAATGAATTCCAAATTCATGTTAAGGGACTTTTGGAAATCTCTACTTTTTATACACTTACACGGCAAAGATTCATATATATATATATATATGTAGGTGCTCAAATGAGAACCTAAATATCATGAGAACCATGAGAACCAAAGATAGCCATTAGACTAGACACAAATCAAGGGTTTAGATTACCTTTTTAGTTTAAAAATTCGGTGGCATTCTTGTAATTAGGTTGACAGACAAACGGAAGGGCAAAATACCATGTGTGTTCTAGAATTGCCACGTCATCACCCAAATTTCCCTAAATTTTCAATTAAAATATCTCATTAACTACATATCGAAAAAATAATCCGAGAACACTGATTTTTTTGTCTCGGCGAGACGAATCAAACTACATCCCTGAAGATAGGGTTTTGGAAAAATAATATTGAACAACGTCTAATTTTTAAAAGACGCTTAGATACAATATGTGTTTACCTATTGTATCTAACTGCATTGTTATGAACATTGTATTGGATACAAATGGCTATTTAGCTATTGTATCTAACAGCAATGTGTCAACATTTCTGTTGGATACAATAGGTGTTTGCCTATTGTATCTAACTGAATTGTTATGAACATTGTTGTTGGATACAAATAGCTATTTAGCTATTGTATCTAACAGCAATGTGTCAACATTGTTGTTGGATACAATAGGTGTTTGCCTATTGTATCTAACTGAATTGTTATGAACATTGCTGTTAGATGTATCTAACAGCAATGTGTCAACATTGTTGTTGGATACAATAGGTGTTTGCCTATTGTATCTAACTGAATTGTTATGAACATTGCTGTTAGATACAAATAGTTATTTAGCTATTGTATCTAACAGCAATGTATCAACATTGTTGTTGGATACAATAGGCAAACACATATTGTATCCAATACAGTGGCTATTTAGCTATTGTATCTAACAGCAATGTATCAACATTGTTGTTGGATGCAATATGCAAACACCTATTGTATCCAATACAATGTTGACACATTGCTGTTAGATACAATAGCTAAATGGCTATTTGTATCAAATACAATGTTCATAACAATTCAGTTAGATAAAATAGGCAAACACCTATTGTATCCAACAGCAATGTTGACACATTGCTGTTAGATACAATAGCTAAATAGCTATTTGTATCCAATACAATGTTCATAACAATTCAGTTAGATACAATAGGCAAACACCTATTGTATCCAACAGCAATATTGACACATTGCTGTTAGATACAATAGCTAAATAGCTATTTGTATCCAATACAATGTTCATAAAAAATTCAGTTAGATACAATAGGCAAACACCTAATGTATCCAACAGCAATGTTGACACATTGCTGTTAGATACAATAGCAAAATAGCCATTTGTATCCAATACAATGTTCATAACAATTACGTTAGATACAATAGGCAAACACCTATTGTATCCAACAGCAATGTTGACACATTGCTGTTAGATACAATAGCTAAATAGCCATTTGTATCCAATACAATGTTTCATAACAATTCCCTTAGATACAATAGGCAAACACCTATTGTAACCAACAATAATGTTGACACATTGCTGTTAGATACAATAGCTAAATAACTATTTGTATCTAACAGCAATTTTCATACACATTGTTATTGGATACACTAGCTACTCCCCTGTGTATGCAATGCGATATTCATATCAATACAGTTAGATACAATAGCAAACACCTATTGTATCCAACATCAATGTTGACGCATTGCTATATAGATACAATAGCTAAATAGCTATCGTATCCAATACATTGTTCATAACAATTCAGTTAGATACAATAGGAAAACGCCTATTATATCCAACAGCAATATTGACACATTGCTGTTAGATACAATAGCTAAATGGCTATTTGTATCCATAGCAATGTTCATAACAATTCAGTTAGATACAATAGGCAAACACATATTGTATCCAACATCAATGTTGACACATTGCTGTTAGATACAATAGCTAAATAGTCATTTGTATCCAATACAATGTTCATAACAATCCAGTTAGATACAATAGGCAAACACCTATTGTATCTAAGCGTATTTTAAAAATTTGACGTTGTTCAATATTATTTTTCCAAAACCCTATCTTCAGGGATGTAGTTTGATTCGTCTCGTCGAGACAAAAAATCAGTGTTCTCGGATTATTTTTTCGATTTATAATTAATGAGATATTTAATTTTGAAAATTTAGGGAAATTTTGGGTGATGACGTGGCAAATTCTGGAACACACATGGTATTTTGCCCTTCCCTTTGTTTGTCAACCTAATTATAAGAATGCCACCGAAGTTTTAAACTAAAAAAGTAATCTAAACCCTTGATTTGTGTCTAATCCAATGGCTATCATTGGTTCTCATGGTTCTCATGTAATTGAGTTCTCATAAGAGCATGACCCTATATATATATATATATATATATAATATATATATATCTACTTTTCAAACATTTAGTTTTACAAGTATAAAGAGACTAGTGAAATTTATTTATAGTAATTTTTTTTTTTTGGTAAAAGGACACTTACGGACAAAGTTATTTTCAAAAAGACATTCATTTTGGACAAAAATTTCTTGAAAGTGAACATTCATTTAGTGACGGAGGGATTTTTTTTTTTTTTTTTTTTTCCGTAAAGTAGGATGATGCATTTACATATGGAATTTTTCCCCTAGGGCCCCTGGGGCGAGATTTTAATACCCATAAACCCTAGCCCAGACCAAATGCCAGATAAAACCTTCACTTGAGATCAAAATTCCACCCACACCCCTAGCTTCATTTAGCTTCCTTTGACTGGTCAAACATAACACCAACATACCCAAACTACCCCTAACCCCAACAAAACACTCCCCTCTCCTCCCTCCCCTCAAGCTGGCACCAGATCTCTCTCTCTCTCTCACACACACACACACACACACTCTCTCTCTCTCTAAAAAAACACACAGTTCATTTTTCTCCCCTCCAAACACTCACCGCCTCGTCATATTCTCCGGCGACGGCGAGACATTTGTCTCCGGCTACCGGCGACTATGGCTACTTCGTCTCTCTCTACAGATCCGTTACCCTCTCTCAGATCTGTCGTCGGCTTCCCATCTCTCTCTCTCTCTTCCCAGATCTGGCCAAAATATTGCAGATCTGGCCGGAATTTGCTCGGCGTCGATTTTGCCGGCAGGTATTTGACAGTAAACGGGCCAATGATTTCGCCATTGCTGCGTCTGTGTTTGACCTTCTCCGGTCCACCATCACGTCCGACCTTCTTCGTCCCCGGCATCTCCGTCTCCTCTAGTCCATCAGCTCCGATGGCGACGGCGGTGAGTTTACTCCGGCGACTCTATTGCTCCGATTCGCTCAGATCTGGATGGAATGATTAGATCCGGTGCGTCTCGTCTTATTTTCTTCTGGACTTTGTGTTGACTGGCTCAGGGGCCCTAGAAAAATTCATCCCCTTTTGTTTATGTGGGTGGTTAATGTTGTTTTTGAAGATGTTCTCTCTGTTTATTGGTTATATGAATAGCATGGATCATGTTCAGAATTGCTTTTGTGCTTTGAACATTTGAATACATTCTTTTGAAACTTTAAATTTGTAGAATTGAAATATTGCCATCTTCGATTTTGGTTGATCCTGATATAATGGCACAGTTGCGTGACAGTACATCCTGTGTCTCGAAATGGTAATCTCATTTGCCATTTTTCATGTCCCCAAAAGTTCTTATAACACACATTATTATTCATAAGAGCCAAGTCTTATGTACAGGTTCAATAAGACTTTAGTCTTATCAACAGGTTCAAATAAGACTTTAGTCTTATCAACAGGTTCAAATAAGACTTTAGTCTTATGAACATATTCATAAGACTTTTGACTCTTATATGTTAATTGTGTCAGTTATAAGAGTTTGAGTGATGTTTGACCAAAAAAAATTATTAGTTTTTTGTAAAAAAATGAAAAAATATATATTTTTTGTAACTCTTATAAGATAATTATGTGAAAGTAATAAGATTTTGAATATTGTTTGACAAAAAAAATTATTATTATTTTTTTTAAAAATGAAAAAAAGTATTTTTTTTGTAACTCTTATATGATAATTATGTGAAAGTAACAAGAGTTTGATTGCTGTTTGACCAAAAATTTTAGTTATTTTTTTGTAAAAAAAATGGAAAAAATGATTTATTTTTAGTCTCATGAACAGGTTCAATAAGACTTTTGACTCTTATATATTAATTATGTTTTAGTTATAAGAGTTTGACTGTTGTTTGACCAAGTTTGACCAAAAAATTATTATTATTTTTGTAAAAAAATGGAAAAAGTGAAATTTTTGACTCTTATGTGTTAGTTATAAGAGTTTGACTATTGTTTGACCAAAAACATTTATTATTTTTTTGTAAAAAATGAAAAAAGTAATTTTTGTAACTCTTATATGAAAATTATGTGTTAGTTATAAGAGTTTGACTGCTGTTTGACCAAGTTTGACAAAAAAAAGATTATTTTTTTTGTAAAGAAAAATAGAAAAAGTGATTTTTTGGAGTCTTATGTGTTAGTTATAAGAGTTTGACTGATGTTTGACCAAGTTTGACCAAAAAAATTATTATTTTTTTTGTAGAAAAATGAAAAAAGTAATTTTTGTAACTCTTATATGATAATTATGTGTTAGTTATAAGAGTTTGACAGCTGTTTGACCAAGTTTGACCAAAAAAATTACTATTATTTTTGTCAAAAAAATGGAAAAAGTGAATTTTTGGACTCTTATGTGTTAGTTATAAGAGTTTGACTGCTGTTTGACCAAGTTTGACCAAAAAAAATTATTTTTTTTTTGTAGAAAAATGAAAAAAGTAATTTTTGTAACTCTTATATGATAATTATGTGTTAGTTATAAGAGTTTGACTCTGTTTGACGAAGTTTGACCAAAAATTTATTTTATTGTTTGTAAAAAAATGGAAAAAGTGATTTTTTTTAATACTCTTATGTGTTAGTTATAAGAGTTTGACTGCTGTTTGACCAAGTTTGACCAAATTTGACCAAAAAAAATTATTTTTTTTTTTGTAAAAAAATGAAAAAAGTAATTTTTTAAAACTCTTATATGATAATTTTGTGAAAGTTATAAGAGTTGACTAGGATTGAACCAAAAAAGTGATTGTGGGAGGAGATATGAGGGTATTTTAGTCTTCTTGCATCTTTTTGTTAGTGAGGGGTGTATGGGGAATTTGGTATCTGGATTTTCCTTGGTTGGGTTTAAATCTGGGCTCAGGGGCCCTAGAGTCCAAGGCCCTTTTACATATTAACTATTTAACCACTTCTAGATTGAGTTGCTGCCTTTCTACTGGCTTGATGATATCCCCTTATCTAATATCGATTGAGATTCTATATGCTCAAGTAGATGACGGCCTACCGTCGCTACTTGCTATTTTTAACGTTTTTTCTTTCACTTTAAACTATTGTTTTACAAAGCGTGTCGAATTCTAACAAGCCTGTGTTTCAGGTTCCAGTAGGTGCAAAGGTTATGCAGAGCAGAATGAGTCAATTGTGGTAAGCAACCAAGTTGTGAAAACAACATGTCACTTTGTTTATATAAAGTGCAGCACTGCATCAGTTATATATCTATCTAAATCATGGGATTTTTCTGTAAGTGAAAATATCTTAAAACGCTTTTTCTTTCTTTTTTTGTTTTTCCTTTTCAGATTGTTGGATATTTTTCAAAGTTTTCGGCAAGGATAACGTCGTCCGTTCTACTCGCTTTTAGTGGAATCTTACCCGTAATTACCAATAAAGCCAAGTTTCTGTCCCGGAATAAATGTCCTGCTTTCCATTTTTTTTGTCTTAAAACAAATGCCGTCTTACTAAAAATAGCTATGACGTTTGGTGATCTTCCTATAAGATACATAAGTTTTCTTTCTGCTTTATGATTGTCGCTCCACTGAGAATAAAAGCATTGACTTGTCAATTATGACATTTATGGCGGGACAGAATATTTGAGATAGATGTGAATTTTTTCCTTATCTTTTGTGACAAGATACAGAAGTTTTCTTTCTGCTTTATGATTATAAAGCATTGTTGCTCCACTGAGCATAAGTTGATGGAGACTTACTTCTACCTCATAGATGTTATCTTTATATACTTTGTACCATAAAGAATTGTTAGGTTAGTGGTAGGAGTGGAACCTTCGAGTATTTGACCAGTTCTTTGTAGTCAAGGAAACAGGACTACGCGCTAGTTTGACCTCTTGACTTTGAATCAACTTTAAACCTGATCTGAAGCAGGTTTGATTTATCTAAGGACCCCTGCAACATTTAGGTTTCGAAATCGGGTCTGGTAACTATCCTTATCGGTTGATGATTGAAGGGAATGATTAGAAACACGTACCCACCGGAGGCGGGACGCCACTTCTGTCGTGGGGTTAGGTTTTCAGATAGATAGATGTAAGGTAAAGTAAGGACTTGTATGTTTTGCATGCATCATGTGGTATAGCTTTATATACCTTTTGTTACATGAGTAACCACCAACATATGTAAAGTTGAGTTTGGTTACTTTCATTTAGGGATATGGACATGTGTGCAGTTAGAATGCGTAACAATACTCTCGGCTCTTCTCGTCTCTTGATCTCGTCCGTTCATTTCAATCTTTAATAACGTTCTACATTTCATGGGGTTGTTTCAGGCATTTAGCCACTTTATTTGATCTCAGCCGTCCATCTTGTCCGCTATATAGAACCGGACTACCAAACAGTCTGACAGCTCCGGACCCAAATCCATCATTTATGATGAGTTTGGCAAATGTGAAAATATCCATTTATGGTCTCTTCAGCAACTCAAGCCTTTCCCATCCCTCTAGCTAGTGGCTACTTTCAATAATGAATTCCAATATTAGGATGAAAAAAAGTAGGCAGGAATATGACTTTTGGTCCAAAATCATAAAGTGGGTAATCATAAAGAATAGCTTCAAACTCAAAGCACCAATTATTTGAGAATCTCTTTTCCATTTTTTTTTTACTCCCTTCGTTCCAATTTAAAGTTCTTAGTTTGCTTTTGCACGGACATTAAAAAAAAGTAAATGTTGTGAGTGTGAAAAGTAAAGTGGGAGATCAGAGAAAGTGGGTAGGAAGTTTTTGTTGTGAGAATGACAAGTGGGTCCCACTTTCCATATTAGGTAATAAAATAAAGTAAGAACCTTAAATTAGGACAGACTAAAAAAGAAAGTAAAAACCTTAAAGCGGGACAGAGGGAGTATTTTTTTTTACTTTTCACTATTCTTCCATTACTTTTAGAGTGAATGTAGGAAGGTCGTTTGACTCAAATCCTGGACCCAACTTTATTTTGTTCTTAATTTTTTTTCTTTGATTTTTTGTTTTCTGGAAACAAGTTTTCAAACTGTTACTATGTTGTGTTTATCTAGAATGTATATTTACCTTGCTTGCCAACAGTTGATATATGCGTGTAAGTTTGATCATCAATCTCCGTAAAAATCAAATATTTCATGCTTGTGCATATGTATGTATATATCTATCTGAATGAGATTCCATTTGAAATATACCGATGGTTGATGGATATAGGTAGAGGATTCTTATGTTTGAATGGGCGAGTTTGATAGTTGTATTTGAATTGAGAAAGATATATTTGAAGGCGCTATATATATCATAATAATAAGCGTCGCAGTGGTAGATTTGTTAAAGTTTATAGCGGTGGTCTCCCATGAGAATAAGGGGATCCGTCCCATGTATGAGACGGGTCGACCCATGACCCATGGGGCATGACCCGCCACGTGACAGCCACCAATAGACCCCCCCAAAAAATGGTTTTTTTTTTGAGTTTTTATATTATTTTTTCGGCTTTTCCGTCGTTTACCAAAAGTAATAGTTACCATAACTTAATGTAATGACTGTATACATATAAAGTAACATTGTTCATAAGTAAACGTAACACCTGTTTTACAAAAACAAAAGCTCGTTTTACCCATTTTTTCAAATGTAATACTAACTATAATTACATGTAACCCAAACAATATCTAAATGTAATTATCATTTATACTGAAATGTAATAATGCTTTTGCAAAAATGTAAAATATTGTGTATTTTGATTTAATTTTTTGAAAGAAAGTAACATTTGAAAAGTAACAACTCATATATACGAATGTAATTGTTTGTACAAGTAAATGTAACACTTTAATAAAAGAAATTATAACATATTTTTATAGATAATGTAATACTTTTACATGTAAAACTAATCAAGTGTTTTTAGCTCTAAAAATGTAAATGGTTGAATTAGTACTTTTTCTATACATATGTATTACAATTATGTATAAACATTATTACATATAAGTAACATGTTCGTTACATTTTAGTTGTAATTAGTATTACTTTTGGCAAACGAAGAAAACATAGAAAAAACAATGTTACTTTTCTGTATATATGTATTACTTTTATGTATACAAACTGTTACTTTATATGTATACAGTCATTACATTAAGTTATAGTAACCTATTACTTTTGACAAACCGAAAAAAAAAATATAAAAAAAAAATGGGCCTATGAGAGGCTGTCACGAGGCAGGGTCGACCCCTAGGTCATGGGGCTGGTTCAATGGGCCGGGTCGGGCGGGTCAAAAAAACTCGTCTCATGGATGAGACGGGCCTTCCATGTTCGCATGGAAGTGTTTGTCAAGTTTATAAGTGCTTTATTTGTTTGTTCATTATTGTATCATAATAAGTTCTATTAAGAAAATTTCTTCATTTAGAACATTTATTTTGGGATAGTATAAAAGAAAGAATAATACTATGGGCACAAAAAAGTCACAAAAACTTGCTCACAAAATCCTAGGTGTAATAATTCTATTGGTGTTTTTAATTAGAGTGTGGCGGGTCCATTATCGATGCAACCAATAAAATATCACCACCTCATTTTGTGAGCAAGATTTTCTAACCTTATTTTGTGCCCCTAGCATTGCTCAGAAAGAAAAGTGTGACACTTATTATATTATTACTCCCTCTGTCCCAGAAAGATAGTATCATTTTGAATTTTTATGGTCAAGTTAAATAAACTTTGACCAAACATTGGTGTCAATTTAATGACCACAATGAAATTTTAAAAATTGTTATTGATAAATCACTTAATGATTTGTTGATTACAACTTTCACAATTTCACTAGAATGAGTAGATCAACATCAATATTTGGTTAAATTTCATTTATTCTGACTATAAAAAGTCAATATAGGACTATCTCTCTGGGATAGAGGGTGTATTTTATTAGCGTGAGTATTGTAGAACACATATAATCTCTGCAATGTATTATGGACATATGTGAAAAGTCTATTTATGTAAAGGGCCGGTCTCTTGTGCGGCCGCCGCATGGCGTGCGATGGCTCGTACGGAGCCGAGCCTTTTTCTTCTTCTTCTTTTTTTGAGATTTTTTTTGCCCCCCCCCAACTTTATTTTTCCTTGCCAACAAAAGTAACACTTATTATAACGAAATTTAACATTTTTTTTTCTTCAAATGTAACACTTTTTTTTTTTCAAAATGTACCACAATTTTGCTTCAATAGATTAAAGATAACATAAGATTGATAACTAAACCAATGTCACATTTTATAATAAATGCATGTAACAGGCTTTATAAAGAAACGTAACACTCTTTTTTTTTAAATGTAACACTTTTTTTTAGAAAAATAACGTAACATTGACAAAACTAAACTAATGTTACATTTTATAATAAATGAATGTAACATTTTTTTCTCAACTGTAACAATTTATATTATTAAATGTAACATTATATCTGAAATGTAACAATTTTTATTGAGAAAATAACAATTGGGATGCAAACCCGATTATATACATGAATTTTTACTTTTTTTTTTTTTTTTTAAAAAGTAACATTTACTAAATAAAAATGTTACATTCATCTATATAGAAAATTATAATCATATATGCACTTTGTTACACTTCAAATATAACTTTTTCTAACCACAAAAACTATCAAACTATTTAAATTTTCTTGCAAAAGTGCTGTTACATTTGACAGTAAAAAGTGTTACTTTTTGAAGATGAAACTGTTACTTTTATTAAAAGAGAGTGTTACATCCCAGTTCATATTTTTTGTGTGTTAAAAAATATGTTTTAAAAAAAATAAAAAAAAATCAAACCATATCATGTCCTATCTAGTTTGATTCGTCTTGTCGAGACGAACAAGACTATATTTTTAATTTTTTTTCCCGAGTTATAAATCTCAAGATATAACATTTTAGAGTTTTTTTTTTTTGGTTTTTTTTAAGGAATGACACTTGTCGCAATCTGGGAAGAGATGGAGGCTGGGTCATGCTGGTGCAGCCCATGGGTTTGGCCCGTTGCGCATGTATACGAGAATTTGGCTTATGTAAATCAATCGTTTGAAAGAAAGAGATTGTATTGAAAGGGATGAGAAGAAAGGTTGTCAAATAAATGGCCTAATTGAAATGGGATGTTATTTAACATTGTTAAAAAGCAAACGCAAGGTTTTGTTGGCTATGGCGCTATTCAATTTCATGAAGTTCATTTTTGTAAACCCCCCCCCCCCCCCAACTCAAAAATAAATAAATAAATATAAAGTCATAAAAAATGGGCACAAAATGTTGTTTACAAAATGATGTGTCAAAATTTTGTTGGGCCATTTAATTAGAGTGTGTCGGGTCTACAATCGATGTAACCAATAAAATATCGTCACCTCATTTTGTATCCATCGTTTTGTGAACTTTTTTTTGTGCTCGCAGCATTGGCAAAAAAAAAAGGGAAGGGAAATGAGGTTAATTTCGAGGCAATGGGGATAATAGCAAAGCTAATGTAATTGGAGTACTCAGATTGTGGTTCAAGTTATATGTATCAACTGTGTGCATGATGATAGATAGTCCCAAAGGAGTGCTCAGTAAACGTTAGGATTCGATCCCTCTTCTCACCTCCTTATAGCGTAGATATCTTCAAAAAAACAAAAAAAAAAAAAAAACTATGTGGCCAAAATGTGCAACGGATCTAATCACAATGTTAATGTGGAAGTCACCTTTATTAAGGCCTAAATTGCGCATGTGCACAACTTGTGAACTTAAAATGCTCAACACCTACTCCCTCCGTCTTGTAATAAAAAAAATTATCCGCTCTAAATAAGTGCACATTTCTAAGTAAAATAATGTTGTTAGTGCTAATTTATAAAGGTAGAGACATAGTACAAATAAATAAAAATAGTTCTTCTGTTTCAAAATGATAGTCCCATTTTTGAACGACATAAACCGACTTGGATAGATAGGCTCCATGGACTTTGGATCTATACCCAATAAGGGCACATACACACGAGGCCAATACCTGGCGGCTCCCGTATTCAAGCCACCTCGGCATCATTCAAGTCAAGCGAGCCGGCCTGGACTAGGCCGAGATGGACAAAATAGATGGCAATCATTCTACCGTACTTAGCCCGGTCTCTATGACGAGCCGAGTTTGGCGGTGCAAGCCGACTTATCTCTATTCTCCAGTAACTATTTTACTCCTGGTGTAAAGAGAAGTCTACATGAAGAGTTCAAGTTATACACGATTAAAGAGAATCCTTACTTAACAGAGAGACCTCTCTTACAAGGTAACAAGGACTACAATCCTTATCAGGATTCTACTTTCCTAACATACAAGTTCTACACCAATACGGACTCCTTAACTTTCTTAACAAGTCAGGACTAATTCACCCATGTCTATATAAACAGACCCTCATACGGAAAATTGGTAACGAACTCTCTTGGCTCTGACTCTGGTCAATTGATTTCCATTTCTTTTATCTCATACCACACGCCGGAGGGCATTCGCCGGTGAAGCCCCGGCTAGTTCACATTTATTGTTTCGTGTGTGTAGATTCGATTGAGGTGTTCTCTTTGCTGGGATTATCCGAACCGTTAAACGAAAGGCTGATCCGGTACGTTTCTTGTAGCATCACATTTTTTTATTTTGCTCATCCCAAAAGTTAGTTTAATTTTTAAAATTAAAGCTTCAAAGTCAAAAAAAAATAAAAATCTAAAGTTTATAATGTAACTTCAAAATATTTTAAAAGTCAAACAAAACTATCATTTTGAGAGGGAGGATGTAAGCCCTTAAAAATTTAACAAATTAACTGCAATATTATCAATAGGCAAAACTGCACCAAAAATCACTCAACTATGACCACTTTGGGTATTTGGTCACTAAACTAATTTCCTTTTGAAACAACACATCCAACTAAGAGTTTATTGAATCGAAAGTCACTATCACTAACACCGTTACATTTTTTTTCGTTAAATAGTCATGTGCCAATGCACATGACTTTTTATCAAGGGTATTTTCGGTACAAAAATTTTTTCTTTCCTCTTTAAGATAGAACTCAGATCTGGGATTGTTGGGATTTTTTTCCATAAACCCAAATTCAAAATCAAACACACACAATAATGAATCAAATGTGAAACTTTCATATCTAAGAATGTGGGTGAAGACCTATAGAACAAATAAATAACAAATCTTGAGGTAGAACAAATAAAGAACAAATAAAGTGAAAATTCATTTTACCCATTTACTCTCTCTCTCCTCCTTGCATTTTTCAAGTCTGTTTGCAGCTCTTCTTATTCAGGCAACGCCAACATCTCCGGCGAATCCCATGGCTCCTTCTCTCATCACTTTTTGTCCGATTTAGTATCAGGATCTGGGTCGTCTACTCAATCCGAGCATGGACCCACTTTTTTCAGTTGGATTTGACTACATTCTGAGGGCAGGTTAACCAACTTTCCCTATTTTCGTTTTTCCGGCGACAATTCCGGTGAGTTCTTGAACTTCGTGTTCATGTCACTTTTACTCAAATTAATCCATAAATATTGCTCCTTTTATATTTTTGAGTGTAACCTAGGAATTTTTGACAGATTCAACCCGTCTCTTTGTGCACTTACGGTGTCTTGAACTTCGTGTTCATGTCACGAAGGGAGTGCAGATATGTTGTCCCTTTTATGATTTTGGCTGGACGGAATGTCGCCGGCGGTACGAATTGGCGGAGGCAGAGAACGAAGGGGAGAAGAAGAGGAAAGAACATGTGTGGATTTAATTTTCTGGGTTAATTTGTGGTTGTGGTGGTGGGTGGTTTGATTGAAGAGGGAAGAAAAATATTTTTGTACCGAAAATACCCTTGATAAAAAGTCATGTGCATTGGCACATGACTATTTAACGAAAAAAATGTAACGGTGTTAGTGATAGTGACTTTCGATTCAATAAACTCTTAGTTGGATGTGTTGTTTCAAAAGGAAATTAGTTTAGTGACCAAATACCCAAAGTGGTCATAGTTGAGTGATTTTTGGTGCAGTTTTGCCTTATCAATATCAAAGACACAATAAAAGAATATAAGAGATAAATAGTACTCCCTAGAAGTTAACCAATCCTTCCGTCTCAAAATGATCTTCATACTTTTTTCGACGTTATTACGAAGGAACTTCGAGCGTTGATTTTAGGTTGATTTAATTATCCTAATAAAAATTTAAAACTTGTTATTGATAGTATTGTTGATGTTGTATCAATAACTAGTTATAGATCTATTAGTACAATTGAGTCAGCCTAAAATTATTACTCAAAGATCTTTCGTATTAACAGTAATAAAAGTATGAGAATTATTTTGGGACTACTTTGACTCATGTTAACCCAAAATATTCAAAGAACCTGAATTCCAACATAAATATTGCAAAAAGTGGCATTCACAAGTATGTTGCATACTTTTGAGATCATAGTGCCTAAATGCACACAACATATTTGCCTGCATTTAGTCAGGCAAAGCATACTAACTACTTATATTTGGATTCCTCCAGAAGGCAAGATTATTTGAATTTAGCAATAGAAATGTTGCACTTATCTGTTTAATCTCAAAATAAATGTTTAAAATTGCGACTAAAAATAAACTTAAATATTTATTTTCGAAAATATCAAATTGCGGAAGAGATACTAAAATTTATATCATTTATTTTGGAAACCTTTGGAATTACTCTACTACCATCTCCACTTTCCTCTCAAATTTTATTTCATTTTTCTTCTATTTTATAGTTTAAAATACTCCTTGCTCAACAAAAAGATTACATTTTTGATTGTTTATGGTTATCACATGTAAACTTAAATAAAATATTAATGTCTATTTAATTTTACAATTTTAAAAATTATTATTGAAAAATTACTATAATTTATCAATTATGATTTTAAGATGTCACTTAATATTAGTATTTGATTAAATTTTACTTTCCATCTCATTTATATTGACCAAATTGATAAAACAGATGAACTTTAACCAAACATTAATATCAATATAATCATTCTTGTGAATTTTAAAATTATTATTATTAACTCACATAATAACTTAATCAATAATAATTTTTAAAATTTATTAAAATAATTAAATTAACATTAATATTTTAGTAAAGTTACTTGTTGTATTGAGTGTACTCATACTCCCTCCGTCTCAGTTTAAGGTTCTTAGTTTGACTATGCACACTTATTAAGAAACCAAAGCAAAAAACAAAGGAAATAGGTCAACCAAAAGTAGAGAGAAGAGATATAAATGGGACCCGGAACCATTCCACCCAATTTAGCTCCACCCCTCCACCCAACGGCTCCGATTAAGGCCATATAGGCGAGCTCATCATCTGTGCGGCTCTAAGATGATTTCAATTTTTTGTGGGTTCTACCGAGCTCGGACACATCTCATTCGTCGACACAAAATCCAATGAGGTGTCTCTAATCGGAGCCATTGGGTGGAGCGGTTCGAAATCCATATAAATGTCCCAAAACACTATTCATGAAGCAAATGGGTGAAAGTAAGTTAGGTAAGTAATGATTTTTTTGTAATTAAATGAACTTTTTGAGAGCAAGATTCTCCAAGCACTATTTATTCTTTTCATTTATGGAATAAAACAAACTAAGAAACTTAAACTATGATAGATAAAAAAAGAAAGAGTAAACTACCAAATTGACGCTGCGTACTTTCCAGATTTTCACTTTGACATGCGTACAATTGAAACAACAAATGTAACATGCGTACTATAGAAATATTGACAAAAATAACCAAACTCGTTATGAGTGTTAATAAATGTAACTGGTGTTAATAACTTAACAAATATTATAACCAAATTTTCAATTCCCCCCTTTGCAAAATAAACTCCTAACCTGCTCAAATTCCCCTTCCCTAAATCATTTTGACCAAGCTTTTTTCTCTTTCTACCAAAAAATAAATATGGAGACAATCACTCCTTTTCTAACACAGCCACCACCACCGTTTGCCATCGTTTTTCCTCACCCGCCGTCGCCTTCATCGGAACTACCCCTCGGTCTCTCTCATTTTTCTTCTCCATTTGATGATTTCCCCAGCAAATTCGACATCTCCTCCCCTTGCACCGTCGTCGTCCGCGCCGTAACTCTTTCCTCAATGTAGCCCCAACACCATCTTCATCTTGTTCTTCAAACTCCGGCCATCTTTCAATCTCTCCATCACCACCGGCGCGAGCGAAGCAACATTTCCCCCATCTTGTCGTTGCCCGTCCCCGTCCCTTTCCCATTCATATTATTTGTCTCCCCTGCCAAATAGATCTGAGATTTTGAAATCATATCTAAGTTTTGAAACTCAGATTTATGTTCGAAATGTATAAAACCCAGATTTGGTTTGATTTGTTTAAACTTTGAAAACCAAGATTTAAATCTTGATTTTAGTTTTGATTCTAATTTTGCATTGTCTTTGGATTCAAAATTCATGTTTTGGTTTAAGGGAGTTTGATTTTGACTTGGGAGGCCCTAATTTTGCCCGAACCCAGCTTTTTTAAAAAAATTCGATGGTGGTTGTTTTGATTTGTTTGATTTTCTAGACTGAAATTGTGGCTATGATGGTGAGAAAGTGGCGGTGGAGGTGGTGGCTGTGGTGGTGAGCAGTGATGGGGTGGATAATGGTGAAGACAAAACCCAGTGTGGTGTTTGTGATAATACATGGTGAGCTCCTCTGGTGTCAATACAAACCCAGTAACCCTCCAAAGCCACTGATTCTTCTTTGTTGTGTTGGTGTGGCTTGAATTCATCTTTATGAGTTAATTAAAAAATTATCTTCTATTGATTTTTTTTAATTTTGGTATACTGTTTTTTATTTGATTAAAATTAATTAAACGACATTTTAAGTTAATTATAATTCTGTTAAGATTAATGAAAATATTAATTTTAGCCCTTAATTAAGCGAGCTACGATTTCGTTAAGTTGGGGGCAATTTGGAAATTTTGATAAAAATATCTGTTAAATTATTAATGCCAGTTAATATTTATTAACACTCATAACGATTTTGGTTATTTTTGTTAATTTATCTTTAGTACGCATGTTACATTTGTTGTTTCAATTGTAACGCATGTCAAAGTGAAAATCTGGAATAATACGCAGGTCAATTTGGTAGTTTACTCAAAAAAAAAAGTAAGAACCTTAAAATAGGACGGAGTGAGAAAAAAAAGAGGAAAAAAAAAGATAAGTATTTTTTTAATCTCACAATTTCGAATCTCTGCCATCTTGACAAATATCGGGTCCCACTAAGAAACGCTTCTTTCTACTACAGAGACAAAATCATAAATCACAACAGTCACATGGCCACTACACCACTCCTATCCCCATCACAAAATTCACTCCGACCCAACTAACGGAACCGGACAAATTCCGTTAACCGTAACGTACGGCCGTACACTTCATTTCTTCACGGCAAGTAATCACTCGAGCTAGCACTGCCGTCTTGCCGCCGTCCTTTCGCTTCTACTTCAGCTCCCGGCGTTACCTCACATGCTGATCCCGTCGACGAAACAATCGGAAACTCGCCGCACTTCTTACACCTCGTAACTACTAGAATCTGCCGGCACGACGGACACGACGGAGTGTGAGCCTAGCCACAAGTCGATGCATCCGACGTGAAACCGGTGACCGCACTGTGGCAAAACTCGGATCTCATCGCCGGTAACGTACTCCGTCAAACAGATCGGGCAATCTCCGGCGAACTTCCCGTCGAAAGCGTACTTCGGTATCGCCTCGACGAATTTCTTCTTCAGGCCTTTGTTCCCCAACGGCTGATTCGATGTGCGTCGACCGCTGGTGTTTCCGCCTCCACCTTCGCCGCCGCGACGGAGCCAAGCGCAACGAGCTACGGCGATGAGGCCCTACGACGCAAATTAGTGCGCAGAGAAGCGCGGGCGAGGATTACTACGAAGTCTGACTCGACGTTGATTGCTTCCGGTGGCTGTGCTACTGTCTCCGACGAATTGACGGCGGTGAGTATTCTGTAACCACGAGTCATAATTTTTCAAATATGTATTAGAGGAGAGAGAGAGAGAGAGAGAGAGAGAGAGGAAATTTGGTGGATAGAGAAAGAGAATGGTAATTGAATGAAGAAGATGAAGTGATGTGTTCTTCAGGACGAGGAAGGAAGTGTGGGGTTATATACGGTTAGAGATGGATTGAAGTGAGACTGAGAGTGGGACATGATATACGCGCTCGAGTATAGAAAGACACGTACTCGCTCTTGTTTCTTTCTAGTAGCAGCCCTACGATCGCGATACTATCACTTCATCAGATTGATGATTGATATTCACTCTCTCTCATCGGTTTTGAACTGCGGTTTCGGAACTGAACTAAACCAAACCGTGTAGTTTGGTTCGGTTTTTTAAAATGAACAGTTCAACTTGATCTGAAAATTAGTAAACACGTGGTTCGGTTTGGTTTTCGGTTGGTCAATCAAACCAAAACGAACCAAGAAGCTAAACACACTGAACCAACCATCAAACCGTTCTTGTTCAAATCCACCGTTGATTTTGAAAAGCACTACATTATATCCCTCAATACTTCAAGGCTCAAGCGCCTGATTTAATTTCTATATATCACCACGGCTCGACTGTTCTCTCTCATTATTCCCTCTACTCTCAGACTCTCCATGGTCGACACGAGTCATTTCCTTCCCATCGTTCCTCCGCCTCTCATGTCTAATTGTCTGCCTCTCATTTTCTTGACGTCTCTCACTTATGTCTCGCTCTTTCCTTGATTTCCAGCAAGTCAATTGAGATCTAAAGATCAACCATGAATGAAGATGTGAAGATCAAAATCTGAGTGTATATATTCTTTCTCCTTTCATCTAATTTATCAATTTTAAGTTATATTCCCTCCGTCCCGGACTAAGGTTCTTAGTTTGATTTTACACGGAGATTAAGAAAAAGTAAATGTTGTGAGTATGAAAAGTAAAGTATGAGAGAGAAAGTAGGTAGAAAGTTTTTGTTGTGAAAATGACAAGTGAGTCCCATTGTCCATTTTAGGTAATAAACCAATTAAGAACCTTAGTTTTGAGACAAACAAAAAAAGGAAAGTATACATTGTTTTGTTTACATTACATGATGTATGTGCTCTGAGTTAACTTAATTAAATTTTGTGAATTTTTGTTAACTTGGTTAAAAAAAACATATCTAATATTAGTATATAATCCAGAGGTTTATATTGATTGATTGAGATTTCTCCAAACCGTGGTTCAAACCGAACTAAACCGAAATATGGTGGTTTAGCTCAGCTCGATTTGGAAACTTTGAATGGTTTAGCTCGGTTTGAGATTTCTCTAAACCGATTATAAGCGGTTCGACCTCTAAAATTTCCTTAAACCGAGCAAAAACCGAACCACTTCCATCCCTACTCCCCCTCCCACCTGAAATAAATTTAAAAATATTAATTTTTAGTAGAAAAGTGATTTAAAATTAAGTGTTGTGAGTATAGAAAAAAGAAAAATAGGTAAAGAATATTAATGAAAAATTGTTGTGAGTGTATTAAATGAGTCCTACTTAATAGAGAAGAATGTTAGAACCATGGCTTGCAAAACAAGTTATTTGGGACCTTCCATTTATAAAATCATGATTTTATAATGTTAATATAAAGTGTAGTAAATAATAGTAAATATTGTATAGAATTCCTGGATGTAATATTACCTATTTTTGATGGGTTAAAGTGGTAATTTAACATCACTAAAGGTTGAAAGGGTGTAGTCCCTAAATGAGGTGTCTATTGGTTTCATATATTAAAGGGTTCTCCATCAACCCTAGAAATCACTCCATTCATTATTTTTCTCTCCCAAATAATATTCATATTGCTAGAGACATTAGAGAGAAAAGACACTCATCATTTAGAAGAACTCCGTCCCCTTAATTCTTTTTTCTTCTTCTTCTTTTTCTCCCTAACAACTTCATATGGGTTCAACAGGTAATTGTTCTTAATCGCTTCCGCTTCATCTTTTCCTCAATCTTATTCTGAAAATGAGCCGTGGCATTCAGGGTTATGAAAATTGTTCCAACAATTGGTATCAGAGCCCGCTCATATTTTGGTTTAAGTTTGAGTTCTTTTCGGGAAAGCTTTTATGCTTTATTCGATTCATTTTTCCTGTTGAATCATCAAGTTTTGATGTTGATTAGGGACTCTAATTCATTCATAGAGTACTGATAATAATCATCTGAATTTAAGAAAATGGTTTGAAAAGTTTTGTTGAATGAACACAATGGTTCAAGTGTGACTATCCTTCATAACATGGTTTTATGTCTATGCATACCATGTGGATCTACATACTTGATTCCATTGTTTTAAAGCAAGATTATCCCTAAATAACATGGTTTTATGTTGTAAAGAACATACCATGTGGATCTACTTGTGGTCATCATTTTTTGTGATAAAATTTGAAAAGTGCAGCAAAGCATGCATGAAACGGTGGCTTTAGCCCCGTCGGGTTCTTATGTTTCTGCCCGATCGGGTCTTATGTTCTGCCCGGTCAGGTATTATTAAGTTGCCCGGTCCCGCGCATGTACACTATTCACAGGTTTTTTGCTTTTTTAAAGATTTTGCACAATTTTGTTCCTCTTTTGAACAAAACATACATTTTTTCAAACCCTAAGGCTTGATTAATTATATGCTTTGACAATTTTTATTAATTGTTTAAATAATATTGTCGCCTAAGTGATTTACGTTATTTAAACCCTAAAATTGTAAAGTGTTGGATGTTTAAGTTGATATATGAATGGCTTGAATTTCCAAAGAAGATCTTGACATTTGACTAAACTTGGGCATTCATTGTGGTAACCAAGTAAAATAAACATTAGGTTATTTTCTTAGGTACTTATGTCGGCCCCAAAGGAAGATTAAGTATTATTAAAATATAAGTTCAAATTACTTGTTGCCTAAGGCAATCATTTATGAATCAACTCGCAATCCAAAGATAGTTTGATGTCATGTTGATTGTCTTGTTGATGGATTTCATTGATATAATTAATCATTATTTATTGTGTAGTTTCTTATTTATGTTTTGTATTCATTCTTGTTTCTCAAAATTTAAACAAATTTGTTTATTGCTTCATCTATAATTACTGCTATGAGTACCGTTGCAATGTGGGACTAATTATAAAACTTGAAAAAAAAATAATTATAATCTTGGGCTATATAGAACTCGCATTAAGGGATCCGTTTCTCTTCTTATTGCTTGAGTGCTGAGAAGTGACACGCTCTATAAACCGCGTAAGCCTAATGATCATAAAGAATATTATCCTGGAGACCTTTTAGACGGTGTCTCCGAGGATATTGATGCTACAAACATTCCTTGATACCCCTGAGGAAACTTGTTTCCATAAGGTATACAGGGTACCGGGAATTTAAGAGAGTACATTTTAGAAATAGTTCATCTATTGACGAAACGAAAAGACACTTAAGTTAAGGATATCGGATGATATTCTTGTGCATTTAGTTTTAATCTTTTCTTCCTTGGTTTGTTGCTTTGAAGTGACCTATCAATTAAAAGGACAAGTGAAAATATTAAAAGAATTACTTTCACTTATGACACAAGAAGAAGATAAGTTAAGAATAATTTAGAACTAAAGGTACACATTTAGCATCTACCTTTTCTCATGGAACAAGAGAAGAGGGAAAGAAACTGTGGTTGCAAGTAAAAGAAGCTTAAGGGATCATCTCATGATCATAAAAAAGAAAATGTTTTTTTTGCAAGACCTTACTAACATGAAGTTCGATTATCCTAAGTCTCACGCTTGGCGTGAGAGGTATATCATTTGGTCTTGTTTGTATTGTATTAAGGCTAATTTGGTTTCAGTTCCTACATTTACATGGTGATTGGATTTTGGTGCAACCAATCCATAAGGATGTTCAAGTAGGATTGCCTAAATTACCGAAGACCTAGTAAGATGAAGAAATTCATCTATATGGAAACTAGGAATCCGGTTAGAGTTATAGGCATAAGGATCATTTAAATTTTGTTAAGTACTAAGTATTATTTTGTATTAAATAATATATTATTGTACCATCATTTAAATGAATTATGATATTTATCATAATATTGGACAAGGAAGGTCACTCTTGTTCATTAATAATAAGTGTGATCTCTATTTTAATTCCAAAGGTTGTTGGCACTAGTACTTTGTCAAGTATTTCTTTCTTCACTTAACATTATTCAAACAATAAATGTGTTCCTTAATAATGAAACCAAAACTAGAAAGCAAAGTTATCAAGTAAATTTTATTTTATTTTTCATTAAGGCATAGGCATTTGGGTCATATTTCTAAGAGGAAAATTGATAAGCTTATGTTAAAGAAAATCTTAAACAAACTTGATATTTTGGAAAATACTTTTTGCATTAAATGCCTTAAAGGAAATTTACAAACATTAAAAGAATAGTATTCTCGAGAGTATCAAGTTGTCTTTAAAACTAATACATATGACATTGTGGGCCATTCATTATTCCTTCGGGAAAGGTCCACAATAGTTATTACGTTTATAAATTACTACTCTCAATATGAATGCATTTATTACTTCATGCAAAGACTCAAGTTATGGACGTTTTCAAGTCTTAGAGGTCAAAGTTGGAAATCAACTTTGAAAGACTATTAAGAACATTAGGTCCAATCATGATAGAGTATATCATGGTTGGAATGATTGTTAAAGGGAACACCGTCTAAGTCCTTTTTACTCGCTATTTTGAAGTGTGTGGGATTGTCTCCATCTACAATTAAGCCGGGTACGCCTAGCATGAATGATGTACACAAGAGACATGATAAAATCCTTAAGGAAATGTAATAAGCAATGTGTTTTGTGCTCCTTTACCTCACTCATTATGGGCGATATATTTTAAAAACCGCAGCCCTTATTCTCATTAAAGCTCCCTCTAAGCTACTAATAAAACCTTTTATGATTTTGGGATGAATAAGGAACACGTCCTTAAATCATCTTCATTTATGGGGTTGTC
>JAOWBW010003499.1:0-28259 GCA_026119855.1 Campanula takesimana
AAGTGGTCAAACTTAAATAGGCTATTATAAACGGTTATGGACCTAAGGCATAAGATGGTATTAAAACATGTAAGACATAAGATGTCACAAATCCCAAAAGGATCTAAGAGTCACATGTGATGTGATTAATAAGGAGTTATCTACCTAAATAGCTTGGTTTTGAGGTTCTTATGCCAAAGCAGACTCACAAATCAAGTGAAATATGGATCTTAGACCATTTAATTATATTATACAAGAGTTGTAATTGAAGGTGTATAATTTAGTGGGAGTATTTATGAAATATTTTAATATCTTAAATGATAATGGTATGAAATATATGTGTATATTTATTTGCATATTGTGTAGAATGTTTTGAACTATAATCATGCATAATTAAAACAATTTCACCCACTTAAAGAGAATGAGATTAACTTCCTTGACCTAGTCATGAGCTTAATAATCGTCTAAAGCAAGATCGGAAGTTATGAATTCTTAATAATCTTATTCTTAATAACCTAATGCCTTAAAGGACGGACAAAGACATTAATTAGATACATGTGGATGAATCTATGGATGTCAATTGTGCTATGACTTACTGCCATATGTTTAGAACTTAAGAAGTTTCTGAAATATGTGGATGCTTATGTGATAAGCAATCTCGTAGGAAGCATTCCTACAAGCAAGAAAGTCAAGTAAAGTTTGAGATTGATTAGAGCCTAACATTCATGTGATGAGTGAAAGGTATGTTGATAAGTTCTCATGTTTTGAACATGGAGATACATATTAATTACCTTAATTGGCGGTTATCAAGTTAGTTTCGAACTAACAAATGTATCTGATATTAATTCATAAGCGACATTTAATGTTTAAAATGCTATGTCTTAATATCAAATGGAAACATTTTCAAACTCTAAAATATAATAAAGAATAAGGATTTAAATTAAAGGCAAGACAAGAGTGTCAAGCCTAAAAGAAATATTGTGACTAAATCTAAAATCCTGAGAATGTAATTGCTACTATGGCAATATGATTGACCATTGGAGAATTACAATTTGAATTAAAGATCAAAAGGGAAGGGTAGTTGGACTACCACTCTAAGTATTTAGTGTTTATCTTTCTAATTCTAAGTTCTTGGGGTATGGATACCTGATATGGATCCCACATTGTCTAAATGTGTAAGACTGGAGAAATAGAAAGACGACTTAAGGAAGGTAAAGATTAACCTATGTGGTAATAATGATGCAAAGGTTGCAACATTAATCATAGGAACTTGCGAAGTGTGTCTTTACCTAGTGGGTTCATATTTGTTTTGAACAAATGTTGTGATGTTCCTACTTTAAGTAGAAAATATTATTTTGGTTTCTTTCATTAGAAGATTATGGATGTTCTTATTTCGAATAAGAAAGTGTACATGAAAATGATTTTCTTTATTGTATTGCTAATCATATAATAGAAACTTTATATCCTTATCTTGGAAGAACAAAATAATGACTATAACTTAAATAATGGAAATCTGAATCTAGGATGTAACCGTTACATTCTTAAAGCATTGATGTCTATATCAAATGATAAAAAACACATATCTAAAATTCCATGGGACGGAGTTTTACTTCGCATGATTTAGAATCATGTGATATATGTGAATCTTGTAAATTGATTAAGACACCTCTTACTAATAGTTGTAAAAGGAAGCACTTTTTTGGACTAATACATATTGATGTATGTAGTTCACTAAAGTAACAATGCTTGGGAAAGGATTTCAGTATCTCATGGCAATAAATATTAGTGTACTATGATCTGATCAAAGTAATGAATATTTGAGCCTGGACTTTACAAGAATTCCGCAGAAAGTCTGCAGAATAAGAAAAATGGAATATGGAAACAGCAACCGTACGGATGCATTTAGGTGTACGCTTAAGGATGAGCGTACGGCTCTTGTTAACAGAAGTTTACAGATTGTCTGTAAAATACAATTTTTTGCCTCATGATAAGTCAAACTGATCTTTAATTAACCCTCTGGATTTTGTGCTGGAAACAGCTGCGCTTACACTAAATTGAGATTTGTCTAAGGAGGTTCGTTATACCATATGAGATATGGAATGAAAGAAAACTTGGTTTGTCTTTCATAAAAGATTTGTGATGTGATGCTTCTGAGAAAAGTGTTGTCTTGCACAAAATCACACCTAAATCTAATAAATTATTTTTCATGGATATCTTAATGATATTGATTTTACACCCTTTAAAGAGTACAAATCATTTGTTACTCTAAATAGCACTTTCTAGATAAATCGTTTATCCTCTAAAGACTAGTGGGAGTAAAATGTATCTCGAAGAGTTCAAGACCCAGAAAATGATATAGAACTAGATGGAAGTTGGACAAAGTTTCACAAGGAGTGTGTGAAATTCGTTCAAGTATTCACTAGATATTTGCATAACTGATAGGATACTATCTATAACAAGAATATTATGACTTCTCGTAATAGAAAGTAATTAGGAAGATATCATTGCGAATGCTTGACCTATTACCTATCAAGATGCAAAATCCGCTCCGGATTTAGATCAATGACTTGAAGTCATAAAATCTAAGAGTGCAATCCTTGTATCATAATCAAGTTTGAAACTTGATTGTTCTACCCTAAGGCTTAAAAAACCAAATGATAGAAAATGAGTTTTTTTGGAGAAAACAAACATGGATCGCAAGGTGCATATTGACAAAACACGACTAATTAAGTAAAGTTAATTCATAATGTCGATTATGATGAAACTTTATCACCCGTGGTCATGCTTAATGTTATTAGAATTCTGATTGATTTAAGCTCATATTCTGAATATGAAATACGACAAATAGATGTCAAAACTATATCCTTAACAGGAACACACTTTAGAATTTGTTTGATACAACCTAAAAGTTTTGATCCATAAAATTCTAATAAAATATGCAAGTTGCAGAAATCCATAAGATGGATTGAAGCAAACTACTTGGAGTGAAATTTTATTTGATGAAATATTCAAAAAATTTGAATTCATCAAAGATGAGACTTGTGATTACAATAAATTTAGTGGGAGCGTAATTTTAATCATAGTCTAATATATATGGTTGACATATAATTCATTTTGAAAGAGTTTCTAAATGAAAGACTTGGTTAAAGCCGCTTATATCCTTGGAATTTAGATTTATGGAGATAAATCTAAAATATTGATTGGTTAAAGTCAAAGTACTAATGTAGACAAGATAGTGAAAGATTCACTACGCAAGACTCTTGGAGAGGTTACTTGCAAAGTCTAATGGCATTAATCTTTGCAATATTTAGTCTTACTAGAAGACTAATGAGCAAGAATACATGATTAAGATTCCATATGCTTCGGCAATTGAATTTATCATGTAAGCAATGTCAATATACTAAGATCGGATGTCTCATATACTTGGAGTATGATGAGATAATACCAATCAGATCCTAGTGAAAGTCACTAGTTAAGAAATATCCTTATGAACTTGATAAGTAACAAAAGATGTATTCTTGATCTTTGATAAATATTGCAGTATAAATACATGTTTTCGTTTAATAATGATGATTAGAAGAGTTCTAAATACACCAATTACTATTCTACAAAAGTTTGAGTGTCTAGTAGCATTATATGCAACTAGAAAGTTGTTTGGATTAAGAGACTAATTGTAGTAAACTAGAAATTTTTTCTAGTGTCACTATTTTATAGACCTTCATTGTGTCAATAATTGTTAGTGCACAATCTAAGGGGCTAATGCCTCATCTAAACATACACTCGGACGTTTCTATCGTATTCGAGTAATCGTCAAAGATGAGAGATGTCAAAATATGCAAAATACCATATGATGATAACAAGATAATCATCTACATAAGCTCGCTTGCAATAATGATGGAGATCATAACTAAGCTTAATGGGTATTTGATACACGTTGATTGAGCCTAGTGCAAGTGGGAGTTTGTTGGATATTATGCCCTAGGCCCTTGAGAAAGGCCTATGCGTTATATCATAGCTTCATTGTTATAGAGATAAAAAAAACCCCGATTATTATATCTTTTGCATGTTTACTATAATGATCATTGTCCCTAGCACTTATGAAGAGCTAGCATGAGTTTAATGGATGATCATATAATGATTATGGTGCATAGGATGCGGATTAAACTTGTGGGTACTTATTGGAGAACAAGGTACTGGATAGACCCATTGTGAGATTTATGTCATGGTCAAATGTCAAAATTAAATCTCATAATAGTTATATCATTTGATATTCTTAGACCTGAGATTATCATAGTTTCCACATGATAAACATTTGTTTGACGTAATCAAACGCTATCCTTAACCGGGTGGTTATAAAGGCTACGATTGGCATAATCAGATTCATGTAGGAAAGAATGATAAGTCAAGATGGGATTTGTCCCTCTCTCAAAGAGAGATATCCACTTGGCCACTCGATGAGTGAGATTGGATGTAGTGCATGGCCATGCCCAAATGAATTGATGTGTTCAATGTCAGTTTGCTCATATCAATCTACTCGGGATCGAGAAACATTGGACAACATAAGTTGATGTGGACCATGACTTATGTCCAATATGATATCACGTGACAAAGGGATGTGATATGTTCTATAACGTAACTTTGGACTTTAAAAGTTATACTAATTGGGTAGTCATAATGGCTTGCTAGAGTCCGCTTATGACTTACAAGTTCTGAATGGTTCGACTCGTTGACAACTTAGTATAATCCTATTGGGTCACACACAATAGAACGGATTGTAAAAGGCTAAAATCTGGGAAATCAAACTTGCGACCGTACGGCACCAAGGCCACTGTAAGGCTCCTATAGAGTCGTACGGCTGGTCCCCCCGTACCAGTCCAGTTTCTGCAGTTAACTTTGTAAAAAGGAATCCTGAGTCCTAACGGAATTAGGTCAAACCACATATAAGATATACAACGGGGTTTTACAGCCTCTAATAGTGATTTTGGAAATCAATAACCATTGTTTTAGAAATAATAAATTATAAAGAGATATGATTATTTATTTTGAGATTGAGAATCATCAAAATACAATGATCAATGGAGCAAAATAATTCCTATAAAGAAATTGTTTCTTCATCAAGCCTTGGGTCTAGAAATCCAGATCAAGAAGGTGTTCTTGATATCCGTTCGACGTGTGGATACCGATAGAGGGTGTTCGCTTTACAACACCTTAAAGTCCGTGTTCATGGATGCGATCTTCAAGGGTTAGTTTCTTTCATTTTGTATTTAATTTAATCAATATGCACGGATACGAGCTCATGGGTGTTTGATCTTATGTTTATTCCGCTGCGCATGATGCATCAAAACCTAACAATAATTGGATTATATTTATTAATGATTTTATCTAATTTGTATGTGGATTAAATTGGTTATTGATTATATGAATTAGATGGGTTAAAATTCGTAATCTGTATTTTTGTGCTTTCTGTAATCTGATTATGTATAAACACGATATTGGGATTGATCGAATTTCTGAAAACCGAAGAATCTGGAATTCTGGACAGAAGACCGTGCGGCTCCTTTATGGGCGCACGGCCCTCTAGCCGCCGTACGGCGGGTGTGCCAAATCCCAGAATCTTGATCTTTTTTCTGGTGTCCAGATGTGTCTGTAAATTGTTTACAGAATTCGAAATCTGGAAACTGAAAATGCTTTCAGACGGCTGGGTTTTCGAAACCGTGTTTCCTGAAACAGTTTTCAACTGAGAAATCCAGAAAAGTGCAGGAATCAGAATTCTAAAGAGTTTAGGATTGCTGTAATCTATGAGATTAAGAGACAATAAAAGGTTTGAAACAAGTGATCAAACTATACGAATGTGGATGCCTTTTGCTTAGTTTCGACCGTATAGAGAAGTTATTTGGTTTCTTGATCTTAGTACGGGATTGTGGATGCCTTTTGGCTTAGTTTCGACCGTACGTTTTGTGCTCTCAATATATAGATGCTCTGCGGAAACAAAGTTTCAGAATTTAACCCTATGAACAAAGTGTAAATTGTTTGCAAGAGAAGGAAACTAATTTGGATTAATTCATTGCATGGACCAATGGCAGGCTTACTCCTTGGTTTTGGGAATGCGAATGAAATATCCAATCTGTAAATTGTTTACTGATAATTTAGATTTCGTCCCCATAAAGTTGCTTCATAATGGATCACGAGATTTTGATTCTGTTAATTAATTTGATTAGTTAACATCATTTATGCAAAGACTATATTATATTATGTTTGACATAATTAAATATATGATGTATGTCTCTATGTAAAAGAACTTTCTTTAAAACATAAGTCTTGTGCCAATCCATGATTTAAACACTTGTGAGTACGTGGGTAGTTTTATGTGGGTTACGCCCTAGCGTAGGTCCATAATTCTATTCATCTATGAGCAAGATGAGGAAACAGTGATTCCTATACGTTTAAAATGGTTTGACTTAATTGGCTATCAAAATAGTTTTGGGCCTAAGGCACAGATGAGATTAAAACATGTTAGACATAAGATGTCTAAAAACTCATAAAGGATCTAAGAGTCACATTTAATGTGATTGATAAGGAGTTATCTACCTAAATAACTTGATTTTGAGCAGTCGTGCCCTAGCCGACTCAAAGTTGGTGAAATACGGATCTTAGCTCACTTAAATTATATTATACATTATAGTATTTTAAGGTGTATAATTTAGTGGGAGTATTTATGAAATACATTGTATATCTCTAAATGATAACGGTATGAAATATATGTGTACATTTATTTGTATTATTTTTTGTAGAATGTCTTAATCTATAATCATGTATAATTACTGCGATTTACCCCACTTAAAGAGAATGAGATTAACTTCCTTGACCTAGTCATGAGCTTAAGAATTGTTCTAAAGCAAGAACGGAAGTTATGAATTCTAATAAATCCTATTCCTAAGAAGCCTAAAGCCTTAAGGATGGACAAAGATATTGATTAGAAACATGTGGATGATTCTATAAATGTCAATTGTCCTACAACTTGCTACCATATGTCTAGAACTTAGAAGTATCTGAAACATATGAATGCTTATGTGATAAGCAATTACGTAGGAATCGTTCCTACAAGCAAGAAAGGCAAGAAAAAGTTGAGAATGATTAGAGCCTAACATTCATATGATGAATGAAAGATAAGTTAATAAGTTCTCATGTTTTGAACATGGAGAGACATATTAATTACCTTAGATGGGTAGATAATCAAGTTAGTTGGAACTAACAACGGATTTGATATTAATTCGTGAGCGACATTTGATGTTTAAATGCTAAGTCTTAATATCAAATGGAAACCTTCTCAAATTCTAAAGGTAATATGGACAAGGATTTAAGATAAAGGCAAGACAAGAGTTGTCAAGCCTAAAGGAAATATTTGTGGTTAAACCTAAAATCCTGAGGATGTAATTGTTACCATGGCAATATGATTGACCATTGGAAGAATTATTGTTTGAATTAAAAGATCAAAAGGAAGGGTAGTTGGACTACCACTTCAAGTATTTATGTTTATCTTTCTACATCTAAGTTCTTTGGTATAGGATACCGGATATGGATCTCACATTTGTATAAATGTGTAAGCCTTGAGAAATAGAAAGACTTCTTTAAAAGGGTAAAGATGAACCTATGTGTAGATAATGATGCAAGGTTGCAACATTAATCATAGGAACTTGCGAAGTATCTTTACCTAGTGGGCTCATGTTGTTTTGAGAACAAATGTTGTGATGTTCCTACTTTAAGTAGAAATATTATTTTGGTTTCTTCATTAGAAGATTATGGATACTTCTTATTTTGGGACTTTAAGTATTGTTTAATCATATAATGGGACTTTATATCCTTATCTTGGAAGAACAAAATAATAAGTATAACATAAATAATGGAAATCTGAATCTAAGGATGTAAGCGTTACATTCTGAAAGCATTGATGTCTATGTCAATGATAAGAAACACATATATAAAATTCCATGGGATGGACTTTTAAATTCACATGATTTCGAATCATGTGATATATGTGAATCTTGTAAATTGATCAAGACACCTTTTCTAATTGTGGTGAAAGGAAGTACTCTCTTGGATTAATACATATCGATGTATGTAGTTCATTAAAGTAACAATGCTAGAAAGGATTATGATAACTCATGGCAAAAGTATTGACGTACTCTGATCTGATCAAAGTAATAAATATTTGAACCATGGACTTGATAAGAATTCTGCAGAAAGTCTGCAGAATAAGAAAAAAAACAGAATCTGGTAACAACATCCGTATGGCTTCTATTTAGGCGCACGCCTATTAATGAGCCGTACGGCCCCTGTTACAGAAATCTGTAGAATGTCTGCAAACTGCTGTTTTTCGCCTCATAATAAGTCAAGTTGATCTTTAATTTATTTATTTTCTGGATTACATGTGCTGGAAACAGCTGCGCTTACACTAGATTGAGTTTCATATAAGGGGTTAGACTGATGCCATAAGAGATATGGAATGAAAGAAAACTTGGTTTGTCTTTCATAAAGATTCGTGACGTGATACTTTTGTGAAAAGTGTTGTCTTGGAAAAAAAACACGCCCAAATCTAATTAATGTATTTTCATGGGATATCTTAAGGATATAATTTTACACCCTTTAGAGTACAAATCGTTTGTTGCTCTAAATAATACTTTTTAGATAAATCGTTTGTCTCCAAAAAAAAACTAGTGGGAGTAAAAGGTATCTCGAAGAGTTCGAGACCCAGAAAATGACATAGAACCTAAGATGAAAAGTTGAACAAAGCTTCACAAAGAGTTGTGGAAATTCATTCGAGTATACACAATTTATTTGCATATATGATGGTATACTATCTATAAGAAGAAATATTGATTTCTCGTAATAGAAAGTAATAAGGAATATATCATTGAATGATGATTGACCTATCACCTATCAAGATGCAAAGTCTCGCTCCGGATTTAGATCAATGACTTGGAGTCATAAAATCTAAAGTGCAATCCATGTATCATAATCAAGTTTTTGAACATGATTGTTCTACCCTAAGGCTTAAAAACCAAAGGATAAAAAATGAGTTTTCTTGGAGAAAACAGACATGGATCGCAAGGTGCATATTGATAAATCACGACTAATTAAGAAAAGGTAATTCATAATATTGATTATGATAAAACTTTATCACCTGTAGTAATGCTTAATGTTATTAGAATTCTAATTGTCATGACCCCATATTCTGAATATGAAATATGACAGATGGATGTCAAAACTACATTCCTTAATAGGAACTTGCTTTAGGATGTGTTTGATACAACCTAAAAGTTTTGATTGATCCAAAAGATTCTAATAAAATATGCAAGTTGCATAAATCCATGAGATGGATAGAAGCAAACTTATTGGAGTGAAATTTCATTTTGATGTAATATTCAAAGAGTTTGAATTCATCAAAGATGAGACTTGTGATTACAATAAATTTAGTGGGAGCGTAAGATTATTCCTAGGATAATATATGTGGTTGACATATAATTCATTTGAAAGAGTTTCTAAATGAAAGACATGGATAAAGCCGCATATATCCTTGGAACTTAAATTTATGGAGATAAATGGTTCACTATGCAAGACTCTTAGAGAGGTTACTTACAAAAGTTAAATGGCATTAATCTTTGCAAGATGTAGTCTTATTGGAAGACTAATGAACAAGAGCACATGATTAGGATTCCATATTCTTCGGCAATTGGATCTATCATGTTAGCCATGTAAATGTACTAAGACCGGATGTCTCATATACTTGGAGTATGATGAGATAATACC
Source organism: Campanula takesimana (assembly GCA_026119855.1). Lineage (NCBI taxonomy): Eukaryota > Viridiplantae > Streptophyta > Magnoliopsida > Asterales > Campanulaceae > Campanula > Campanula takesimana. The sequence continues at coordinate 9,787 of JAOWBW010003499.1, forward strand.
AATCGTATCCTAATGAAGTCACTAGTTAAGAAACATCCTTATGTACTTTTGAAGGACCAAATGATGCATTCTTGATCTTTGATGGAATGAAAGGTGATCTTGTAATAGTTACATAAATGCATTCTTACAAACCAACAAAGATAAATATTACAGTATAAATAAATGTTTATGTTTAATAACGATGTTAGAAGAATTCTAAATACAACATTATTATTCTACAAAGGTTGAGTATCTAGTGGCATGGGATGCAGCTAGAAAATTGCTTGAATCAAGATACTAATTAGTAAACTAGAAATTGTTTCTAGTGTCACTAATTTAATGGACCTTCATTGTGTCAATAATTATTATTACACAATCCAAGGCGCTAATGTCTTATCTAAACATATACTCAGACGTTTCTATCTTACTCGAGAAATCGTCAAAGATGGGAGATGTCAAAATATGCAAAATACCTTATGATGATAATAAGGATAATTATCTTACATAAGCTCGCTTGCAATTATGATGGAGATCATAACTAAGCTCCATGGGGTATTGGATACACTTTGATTGGGCCTAGTGCAAGTAGGAGATTGTTGGATATTATGCCCTAGGCCCTTGAGAAAGGTCTATGCGTTATATCATAGATTCATTATTATAGAGATAACAAACCCGATTATTATATCTTTTACATGTTTATTTTGATAATCATTGTCCTAGAACTTATGAAGATCTAGCATGAGTTTAATGGATAATCATATGATGATTATGCTGCATTGGATGCGGATTAAACTGTGTGGGTACTTGTTGGAGAACAATGAACTGGATAGACCCGTTATGAGATTTATGTCATGGTTAAATGTCATAATAAATGTCATAATAGTTATATCATTTGATATCCTTAGAACTGAGATTATCATAGTTTTCCACATGATGAACATTATGTTTGATGTACTCAAACGCTACCACTAACCGGGTGGTTATAAAGGCTATGATTTGCATAATCGGATTCTTGTAGGGAAGAATGATAAGTCAAGATGGGATTTGTCCCTCTCTCAAGAGAGATATCTTCTTGGGCACTCGATGAGTGAGATTGATGATAGTGTACGGCCGTACCCAAATGAATTGAAGTGTTCAATGTTATTTGCTCATATCAATCTTCTCAGGATCGAGATAGCATGGATAACATAAGTTGGACGTGGATCATGACTTATGTCCAATATGATATCGCGTGAAAAAGGGAATGTGATATGTTCTATAAGGTTACTTTGGACTTTCAAAGTTATACTAATTGTGTAGTCATAATGGCTTGCTAGATTCCGCTTATGACTTACGGGTTCTGACTGGTTCGGATTCGTTGCCAACATAGTATAATCCTATTGGGTCACACACAATAGAACGGATTGGAAAAGGCTAAAAATTATGGAAAAACTTACTGGCCACCGTACGGCGCCTACTATAGTGTATGGCAGTTGGACAGCCGTATGGCTGGGGTCCCATAACTGTACAGTTTGTTTGGTTTTCTTGTTGGATAAGGAATCCCGATCCCAAACGGAATTAGGTCAGACCCTTATTTAATATATACAATCGGTTTGACAAGATATACAGCCGGGTTTGACAGCCTCTAATGTTGATTTTGGAAATCAATAACAATTGTTTTAGAAACAATAAATTATAGAGAGGTAGGATTATTTATTTTGTGATCTATGATCATCAAAATACAATAATCAATGAAGCAAGATAATTCCTATGAAGAAATCGTTTCTTCATCAAGCCTTGGCTCTAGCAATCCAGATCAAGAAGGTGTTCTTGATATCCGTTCGACGTGTGGATACCGATAGAGGGTGTTTGCTTTAGCACCTTAATGTCTGTGTTCATGGATTCGATCTTCAAGGGTATGTTTTCTTTCATCTTGTATTTAATATAATCAACATGCACGGATCCGGGCTTATGGGTGTTTGATTTACATGTTTTATTCCGCTGCGCATGATGCATCAAAACCCAACAGATTCCACATATGCTACCAGACATGTATGAGAACCCATCGAATGTAAATAAGGTGCACTTGATAATGTGGTTACGAATACAAAGATGTCAGAAAGCAGACAACAGGGAGTGATATCGTCAATTTTAAAGGTATGGTGGACCAATTGAAAAGTGTTGATATCACTTTCTTCAATGAAATGCTAACTTATTTTTTACTAAATTCACTGCCTAGCAATTGGGAGGCAACTATCATGGCACTAAATACGGCGGCAAACAAGGCACCTTTAGTATAAGTGGAAGTTCGAGATCTCTTCTTTTCAGAGGAGTTTTGAAGGAAAGCGAAAAGGGGAGAAACTTCTGGAGTTGGAGTGGAAGTTATAGTGGAGAGAGGTAGGGGAGGGGAAAAATAGTTTGGTCAAGTGCTATAATTGTGGTGCAAGATGGGGATGTATTAATCCTAAAAGAATAGTCGGGGTGAGGCTTGGGTGTTGGATTCGGTAGCTTCGTGTCATTCTTGTGGAGATATAAAGGCAATGGAGCAATATATATCAGGAGATTATGGGGTTGTTTATCTTGGTGATGATCAACCATTGAAGATCGTAGGTAAGGGGGATGTGATGATGAAGACACTAATGTTGGTGTGTATGCCCTAGGCACCTAATTTGAACGATTAATGTTATCATTTGCATTATGCTTTAATAAAGATATTGAATGTTTGATTATTATATCTTTTGCATGTTTATTATAATAGTCTCCGTCCCTGATAATTATGATTAATTATTAGTATAAGTTTAATAGATAATCAAATGATGATTATGTGTATGGGATACAATTAGACTTATGGGTATTTGTTGGAGTACAAATACTGGACTGACCCCTATGAGATTTATGTCATGGTCACAATGTCACGATTAAGTCTCATATAGTTATATCATTGGAATCTCTAGACCTGAGGTTATTACAGTCTTCCACATAATGAACATTACGTTTGACATATTCAAACGTTACCCTTAACCGGGTAGCTATAAAGAATATGATTGGCGTAATCGGAATCATGTAGGGAAAGGTAATAAGCCAAGATGGGATTTGTTCCTCATCAAGAGAGATGTCAAGCTTTGGCCACTTGAGAAAGCATTCAACAAGGTAAGTTGACAATTGACCATGGCTTACGTTCAATAGACATCGTGTAACAAAGAGATTGTGTTATGTTCTATTTTAGGAAATTTTGGATTTCAAAGTTATACTAATTGGGTAGTCATAATGGCTTGCTAGAGTCTGCTTATGACTTACGGGGTTTGAATGGTTCGGACTCATTTCCAACTTAGTATAATCCTATTGGATTACACACGCAGAATGGATAATTAAAAGGAGCGAAAAATGTGGAGTCTGGGAAAGCCATCCGTACGGCTCTCTAGGATCCATACGGCTGCATAGGAGCCGTACGGCTCATGTCCCACACTGCAGTTTAATTTTAGTCTTTTCTTGTTGAACAGAAGGCCTAAGTCCTAAAGGATTTAGAAACCTCTTGTATATAATGTGGACAACCGGGAATTGTTCCCATAACATTGATTTTAGAAATCACAAACTCTTTCTTGGAGAGAGAGAATACACATAATATACTTGGGTTATTAAGTTTGATTATTCCCAATTATCAACTTTAATAATCGTTAGGAGCAATTGAAGAATCGTTCTTCACCATAGTTTTTCAATCCGAAGGACCTAGCAGTTATGTTCAAGAAGCATTCTTGAATCCGTTCGAAGTGTGGATCACCGGTGAGAGTGTTCATCCTAGCATCTTAATCCAAGGCTCCGTATTTTGATCTACAAGGGTTTAGTTTCTTTCATCTTCATATTATGAATTATTGAACATAACGGATTAGGCTTTTGGGTTTTTCATGTGATGTTTTCCGCGCCGCATGATTGTACAAAACCCAACAGTGGTATCAGAGTCTCGTTGATGATAATAATTCTAATATTATCATGATTTAATTATTTAATGTGATTATTTAATTGGTATGATCATGATAAAATAAATTTATGTGATGGAATTTTATAAGAGATATAAAATATGCTTGCTAGTTTATGATGGGATTATTTGATTGTAATATTAATTTGATTCATATGTATAATCGCATGCTTAGATTATCATGTTGTAATTGGATTATAATTGTTGATGATCTTGATCTAATTTGTATGTGGAATAAATAGGTTATTGATTATATGAATTAGACGGTTTAAAATTCGTAATCTATTTTTTCGTGTTTCTGTAATCTGATTATGTATGAACACGACATTGGGATTGATCGAATTTCTGAAAAACTGGAAATCTGGATAAGGAAGTCGTACGGCTGTTTCACGCGTACGGTGGCTGTTGGTCCCAGAGACACAACAAGGGTATGAAAAGAGGCTAGAGGGGGGGGGGGGTGAATAGCCTATTTAAAATTTCAACCCTTTTTCAAAATTCAACCTTTATGCTTACACTTGAATCTTGCGGTAGATAAAAACCACACGGTCAAGTGTAAAATGCACAGCGGAAGTTTTCGTTGAAACAAGATAAGAGTTGGTTTTGATAAGTTCAATGCGGTAGGTTTGATTTTGCGGTAGGCAGATCTGCGGTAGGTGTATATACGGTAGGTAGTGCGGTAGGTTAAGGTGAGGTAGGTTGAAAGATTGAAAATTTGTGTCTTAGAGATTTTTGGTAAATGATAAGTTGGTCAGATTTTAACTTAGGCAATGAGGTAGACAAACAAACACAATTCACACTTGTTCTTAAATCTGAAAGATCAAACACTAAAAGACAAACAAGATTAATATGAACAAGTGAAGAACAATATGAACAAGATGAACAAGACTTAAAGTAAATTTGCAGAAAGGTAAAGTGCAGTAAGTAAATGACACAATGATTTGGAAAGGTTCGATCTGTTAAAAGATCTACGTCCTTTACCAAGATGGTCAGTCTTGGATTTTGAATGGAGGATGTATTAATTCTCTTGAGTACAGATTACAAAGATGAAGAACTGAATTAACTCCTATTTTCTATGAAAAACAATCCTAGACTTAGACCAGTGTATCCCTAATGATTCAATCTATGTGATTGATCAATCGGGGTGAGTGTGTGTAAGAATCAAGAGCTCTTTGAAATCTATATGATTTTAGAGCCTAATGAATCTTGTGTTGAGAGGCTTGAGATTTGATCTTGAAGGTTGCTGGAGATTTGTTGAAGACTTTAAGGTTGAGTGCTTGAAGATTCAAAGGATTCTGGAAATCTTGAGTATGATCTTCAATCACCAAGAATTTCAACAGCAATTTCTCTCTTAGAATCTCAGCGTGAGTTCAATGAAGAACACAAGGACTATTTATAGCCTTGAAGGAAAAACTAGCCGTTTGAATTCTTGGAGGGCAAGTTTGGAGGACAATGAGCTGTTGATTTCTAATTGGAGCTCATTCTGAGTTGTCCTTTTGTTGCAGAGTCATGGTGGTCCAACTGTACTATGATGACAGTTGTATTCAAATTTGAAATTTGAATTTGCAACGTTCTAAACTAACCAAGGTAAGGACACACGTGTGACCATGGTTAAGTTTGAACAAACTTGAGTTTCTTCAACCAAGGTTCCATGCGGTAGAGATTCACGCGGTAGAATGAAACCATGCGGCAAGGTTATCTGCGGCAAGCATAGAGAATGCGGCACCTTGGTCATGCGGTAGGTTACATGCGGTAGGCAATGGACCTACCTCATTTTTCCAGACTTAGAAAAAATTGAGTCCTAATCTGCTAAGCCTATTCAACTATAAAGTGGACTTATTCTAAATGAAGTACAAGTACTTCTTACAATATATCCTAAAGTCCACAAAGAGTAAAATTAGGTTATGGGATCAATCAAATTAAGGTAATAGGAGTGGTTTATAATAAACATACCCAACAATCTCCCCCTATTTGATTGAGACCATTACCTACTATAACAAAGGCTAATTCATTGTACTTGGTAAAAACATGTTTTCAAGAATAAATATTTTATTAAATATCATGTCCCAAGTCAATGCACACTCTGAGCCAATGTCATAGATTTCTATCGTCCTAAAAAGAAAAAACAATTTACTAATCCTAGAAGATAGAAATAATATTTGAAACATTTTCAAAAAAAATGAATACTGAGGAATAGAAATGCATCAAACACAATAACATACTCCAAGTAATAATCATTAAGGCAGCAGGAGTATAAGGATCACAAAAGAGAAATATTGTTTTACAAACCCAGAATAAAAACATAAAAGTAAGATTGTTTTAAACATCAAATTTTCATGACCACATGCGGTCAGATCAAATACGGTCAACATCAATGAGGTCTTCAATGAATTTTGCGGCAAGAGGAAAGCGGTAAGCTGGGATATTCAATCCTGGAATCATGACTGGAGCAGTGACTCCATCTTCTTCTTCCTCTTCACCGTGAGCTTGAACATTGCCGTGACCTGCTTCAGGAGGTTGAAAAGCTTCCTGCGCAGCTTGAATCACGCCTTGTCGATTAAGCCTGTTCATTACCGTATTGATGCGGTTGGATAGGAGGTCAATCTTGGTAGATTGTCCTTCAATTCTGACGTTGTTGATCTCAATACGGTTGGTTTGAACCTTCATTGCTTCAGTCATCGCGGTAATCTTGGGAGTAAATTTTTCAGCAACCGAAAGAAGAGCGGTATTTGTTTGAACCATTATTTCCTCTTTTAGAGAAGATTTCAACTTCTTCAGCTCCTTTCCCAACTCATCCTTGACTTCGAGTTTATCATCATTCATTGACTTTGAAAGCTCTTTGCTTGCCGCCTCAACCCCACTAACAACACTATTACTAATGTAATCAGTTTGTTTTCTGAGCGCATCTTTGAGCGCGGCAAGAGTGAGGGAAGGAGTATCAGCTGCGGTAGGAGGTGGAGGAGCGGTAGAGGTGCTAGTTGTTCTGCCGATGATGTCCTTCACAGCCTTTGTTATCACAACACTCTCCCCCTTAATGGTCGCAATCATTTCGGAGGGAAGTGCGGCAACATCTCGCTTCAAAGTGGCTTGATCAGATTTTAACTCAATAACCTCCTCTCGAAGTGCCACCATACTAGACACTAGAGAATCAACTTGTGACTGGGTGTCTGCCTGCATCTGAGTCAAAAGTTTAACTGCGGCAAGGAGCTCAGCAGTGGATGATGCGGCAGCCTCAGGTTGAACGTTCAAAGGGGTGGGCACGGCAGGGTCAGGAACTGCGGTAGGAGGAATTTCAACATGTTGCTCAGAAACAGTAACCCTTGGTGATATTGGCTCATCATCATCAACATCTTCAACAACAACAAAAGAACTCTTCTCAGGAGCAATATCTTCTTCAACATTTTCAACATCCATATCCTTTTCTGCGGCAGACTTGTCACTTGCGGCAGAATCTCCATGTTCTTCCTCAGAACTCTCATCAACCAATCCCTTGTCAATAGGCTTCTCAACAGCCTGTTCCTCTTTTTCACTTTCAGTGTCATCTTCAGACTGCTCATCCTCTTCTGCGGCAGCATCATCCTCATTCTCAGAGCCACTCACTTCTTCCATATCAGCCTCTTGGGCATCCAGAACAAAATTCTTTGAAATTTTGGGAGGGGCAACCACTATTTCCTCGTCAGATGAAAGGGTTGGGGAGATTACCTCAGGTGAAGGTTGCTTAGCCACCTTAGCCTTTTTGGAGACTTTGACAGGGCTAGGGGTATGAGATCTTTTCTTGTCAAACGACTCCCCCTTACTTGGTGCTGTTTTGAGGGATATAGAAGGTTTGGATTTAAGGGAAGGCACGGTAGATTGAGGGACAACATAGGGTTGTTTTGGCGCGGCAGGTTTGGAAGAGTGGGATTTAGAGACTTTGGATTTTGGTTGAGGTTCAGGGGATGGGGAAGGAGACATTTGAGGTGCAGTAGGAATAACTTTAGATTTTGGAGGTTTTGGAGCGGCAGGACGAACAGGTGCGGTAGGTGCAATCTTGATGCCCTGGGAAACTGGTTTTGACTTCCTTGTCGGTTCCCCAACCTTCTCTTTGCCTTTAACCGAAGTTGGAGGAGAGGGGAGTTCAACATTCTTACCCTTTTCACGTGCCTTCATTTCGGCAGCATTCTTGCGGTCTTGTTCAAATTCGGCAGCCTCCACATCACTAACCATTCTATCACCAAGATTTGCTTGACCTCTCTTAGAGTATTTGGGAGGGATGTATTCTTCAATAGGATCTCTCAGAAGATAGGAGCGGTACATCTCATCTCCAAAATTACTACGGTAATTGGTCTTCATAGATTTGCGGCAGAAGTCTTTTGAGGTAGGAATTGGAACCTTATAATTCTTGTTCTGCTCATACAATTCCCTAATTCTGATTGTGTGACTCATCAAGTAGGAAATCAACCTACTGTTCGTGCGGTACTTGGTCTCGCCTTCATCAGCCGCATCCTTATAAGAGAGAATATTGGCTCGCAGGATGTCATACATGATTTGACCCCAATCTAATCGCTTGCCAAGATAAATAGCAGCAGAGATCATCCATTGAGTGTGATTAAAGTTGGCATGATTGCCAGTCTTGCATAATAAAGCATGGTCTACCAGATGGCCAATATGGTACATTATTTCACCAACGTCCTTACGCTGTATTTTGAGAATGTCTGCCGTGCCTGCTAGTTTCTTAGCCAGACTAAGGGTCTCCTGCCGTGAAATAGTATCAAAATCCTTGCTTTTCTTGATTCCCACGGCATGGGCAATGTCACTAGCATCAAAGGCCAATTGGATTCCCATAACAGTGGCTTTAAGGAATTTAGGATGTGCGGCAGGCTCTTCTGGACTTTCCATTTCAACAGCCGAACTGAAGAATTCGTCAACAAAAGCGGGGAGATGAAATTCTTGAGCAAAGGTAAAGAGAGGGAGAATTCCAGATTTGTGCATGCGACCCAAGATATTGCGGCCAATTGCATCCTTCTTGAGATCTGCATGGTCAATGACTATCCCAGGAATGAAATGGTTTAGGTCCTGAAACAAAGCAAAATTTAAAGTTTAGAAAACGAGGTAGGTCGTGCGGTCACTTGACAAGAGTGTAAAGCAATGATTGTGCGGTCAAGTGAGGCACGGTAACAAAAGGCTGCGGTAGGCAGAGAAGTTAACAACAATACCGCAAACATTGAGGTGTTAGACCAATACGAGATCAAAATGTGAATAGGGCAGAAACACAAATATCAAAAGCAAGTAAATTAACAAGGATCAAAAAAAGGTTAATTCGTCAAGAACACGAAGAACACTTAAGAGGAACACCAAGAACACCATAGGTCGAACTAAACCCAGATACCCAGAAATTGACTGAAACTCAACAAAAATGCCATAGATAGAGTCGGAAATGCAAATAAAGACACACAATCATATCAATTTCAAGAAACAAACAACATTAAACTCAGAAATTTGAAAGGGGAAAGTATTGGAATACCGAAAAAATTTAAAAACCCATTTGGCTCAATCGAATTCAACAAACCTGGATGAAATCTTATGCAATCTACAGATATAGTAACTAGAACCAAGAATAAACAATCAACCCAAAGTTTTAACTACATATAAGTTACAATAAACAATCAACCCAAAGATATACGAGATTCAAGAAGTTCATACCATAACTACGACTGGAGGAACGGATTGAGATGGAATAGAACTAGGAATTTCGTCTCTGGATTCAGTTGACTTGGAAGATTTCTTGGATTGATGTTTAGACATTATATAGAGGTGAATCGAGAGTGAGATGAACGACGGTTTTAGAGGTTTTAGAGAGAGAGATGATTTTAGTGAAAGAGAGATGAAATGCAGAGAGTGGTGGAGCATAAAAAGGAAGTGGAACGGTTTGAGGTGGAGGGTGGTTTGCAGAGGTCAGATGATGGGAAGATGGAGGGTTAACTCTGCAAAAGGTACGGATGTGACCTAGGGATGTCTGATCGAATTAAATGCGAGGTTACTAGGTGTCATGTCAATAGCCTAATGACGGCTCATAAATAATTTTAAGGAATAAAATTTAATGCTCCAAAATATTTGAATTAAATAGAACGAGGGAAAAGAGGAAGTTACCTTAATGCCCTTGAGGTAGATATGACTGAAACATCCTAAATATCTCTAAGTTAGAATGACTTACCTGGGGTCCTTGTGCGGTAACTGTGAGGTCGACCGTGACATGTGCGGTCGATTGAGGTCTTTACCTTGCTTGGTTTAGCTTTTGCGATGAAGTATTTCAATGAGGTAACAAGATATTATGCGGCAGTGAAATGTGCGGCAACATTTGAATGATGCGGCAAACTGGAGGTGAGGTCAAGTGTGGGATTGAAAAATCAATGGTATTTGCTTGACCGTGCTATGTCTGCCGTGTACCTATCTTGATTTTGAACTTTTGACAAACATTAGTACAAGAAATCTGTATGGACAAGTTTGAGTTAAAGTTCAAGCATACCCATTTCTCCTCTTAGATACCTAAATCTCTTGAAGTCGAGAGCTTTGGTGAGAATATCTGCAATTTGATCATCAGTACTCACATACTCTAGATGGATATTACCTTTTTCCACATGATCCTTGAGAAAGTGGTATTTTATATCAATGTGTTTGGTCTTGGAATGCATGACAGGGTTGTTGGAGACAGCAATGGTAGATGTATTGTCACAAAAGATTGGACAATTTTCTTCTTTGATTCCGTAGTCAACCAATTGTTGCTTCATCCACAGCACTTGGCAGCAGCAGCTTCCAGCAGCTATATATTCAGCTTCTGTGGTAGATACAGAGACTGAGGCTTGTTTCTTGCTTGCCCATGAAACTAGTCGATTTCCAAGGAAATGACAAGTTCCACTCGTGCTTTTCCTGTCGATGGTACATGCTGCATAATCTGCATCTGAGTATCCTATAAGATCAAAAGTTGAATCTTTGGAGTACCAAAGTCCAAGGTTAATAGTCCCAGATAGATATCGAATAATTCGTTTAACAGCAATAAGATGTGCCTCTCTAGGATCAGCTTGATAACGGGCACAAACGCAAACACTAAACATGATATCTGGCCTACTAGCAGTTAAGTATAGGAGAGAGCCAATCATACCTCGATATAAGGTTTGATCAACCTTCTTACCTTTCAAGTCTTTATCAAGCTTGTTACCAGTAGCCATAGGAGTGTCGTATGCCTTTGCATTTTCAAGTCCAAATTTCTTGATGAGATCTCTAGTGTACTTGGCTTGGTTGAGGAAGATTCCTTCAGCACATTGTTTAATTTGAAGTCCAAGGAAGAATGTCAATTCTCCCATCATGCTCATCTCAAATTTGCTTTTCATGAGTTTCTCAAAACGCTTACACAACAATTCATTAGTAGAACCAAAAATAATATCATCTACATATATTTGAACAAGTAAAGTATGATCATTATATTTAGCAATGAATAAAGTTGTGTCGATCTTACCACGCTTGAATCCCTTTTCAAGGAGAAACTTAGATAGAGTATCATACCATGCTCGTGGAGCTTGTTTGAGTCCATATAAAGCTTTACGGAGTTTGTAGACATGATTTGGAAATTTGGGGTCTTCAAATCCGGGTGGTTGAGCAACAAAGACTGTTTCTTGAAGTTCACCGTTGAGGAATGCACTCTTCACATCCATTTGATATAGCTTGAATCTTTTGTAAGAGGCATAAGCTAAGAATATCCTTATAGCTTCGAGTCTTGCAACGGGGGCAAATGTTTCATCATAATCAATGCCTTCTTCTTGTCTATATCCTTGTGCAACCAACCTTGCTTTGTTCCTTGTGATGCTTCCATTCTCGTCCATCTTGTTTCGGAATACCCACTTTGTACCAATCACTCCTTGATCTTGTGGCCTTGGAACTAAGGTCCAAACTTTGCATCTTTCAAATTGGTTGAGCTCTTCTTGCATAGCAACAACCCAACTTGAGTCTTGGAGTGCTTCATCAACTTTCTTGGGTTCAACTTGAGATATAAATGCGGTCAGTGCATCATAGTTTGATCTTCTTGTTCGAACACCAGAATGCAAGTCACCAATGATATTCTGAATTGGGTGATCTCTAACCTCACGAACTTCTTGAGGTATATCTGGTTGAGTTGATGGTGGTTGTAAATCTTCTAGAGGTACATCATTTGTGCCATCCCAATCATAAGTAATTTGAGGGATAGGTTCTTCAACATTTATGGGTGTCTCAACTTCAACTCCATTTGAGGTAGCAGCAGATGAGGCAACTTCTGGTGCTTCATATGAGGTAGATGGAGGTGCAGTTGAGGTAGATGGGTTTCCTTGAGTTGATTGATTTTGTGGTTGAGTTGTACCTGTCTCATTTATCTCAACAAAATCATCAGCAACATTTGGAGCCATATGTGGCTCAAGAAGAGAATGTTCATCAAAAGTAACATGGACAGATTCAACTATCTTAAGAGTGGTTTTATTAAATACACGAAAAGCTTTTGAGTGTTTAGCATACCCAATAAATATACCTTCATCGGCCTTAGGAGCAAATTTACCTCGATGTTCTTTACCGTTGTAGAGAATGAAGCATTTGCATCCAAATATCTTGAAGTATGCTATGTTGGGGGTTCTTCCTCTCCAAAGTTCATAAGGAGTTTTGTTGTAGGTCTTGTTGATGAGGGATCTATTTTGAGTGAAGCATGCTGTGTTGACGGCTTCAGCCCAAAAGTATTGAGGTAGCTTTGCTTCAGCAATCATTGTCTTTCCGGCCTCTATCAACGTTCTATTCTTTCTTTCCACTACACCGTTTTGTTGTGGAACTCCAGCAGCAGAGAAGTTGTGGTCAATACCATGATCATCACAGTATTGAGCAACACCGTTGTTCTTGAATTCTGTACCGTTGTCGGATCGAACACTAACGATGTCATCTTCTTTTTGTGTTTGGAGCTGTCTAAGGAGTGCGGTCAAAATGTCATAACAATCATCTTTGGAGCTCATCATCTCGACCCACGTATATCTTGAGTAGTCATCTACCACAACTAAGGAATATCTATTTCCTCCAATACTTGCGGTAGAAACAGGTCCAAACAGGTCCATATGAAGTAGTTGCAAACATCTAGAAGTTGAAGGTGTCGTCTTGCTGGAGAAAGACGCTTTTGGTTGTTTGCCTAGTTGACATGCTGTGCACTTCTCATCGTGGTGATCAGCTACTTTGGGTAGACCACGAACTAGATTTTCTCTACCAATCTTGGAGAGATACTTGAAGTTTAAGTGACTTAGTCTTTTATGCCACAGCCAACTATTTTCACTAACATTCTTTGCTACAAAACAGAGATTAGAAGAAATGCAAGATGAATTAAAATCAACAACATAAACATTTTTCTTACGAATCCCTTTGAGCAAAGTGACGCCGGATATGCCATCTTTGATGAGACAGAAATTTGAAGTGAAGTGGCATTGCAATCCTTTGTCGCAGAACTGAGATATTGAGAGTAGATTGTGTTGTAGTCCAATAACTAGAGAGACTTCTTGGATGGTGATTTTTCCTTTACGAATGACTCCATATCCTACAGTCTTTCCTTTGTTATTATCTCCGAAGGTTACTGATGGCCCTTTTTCTTCACGGACATCTTCCAATAAGTTGATATCTCCGGTCATGTGCCTTGAACAGCCACTATCGAGATACCATAAACTTGATCTATCCTTGTAGAGTCCAGCCATTAAGCAGAGGACCTACAAAATAGACATTTAAGAACAAGGTCCCCTTTTTATTCTTATGGGTCCAAAGGGTTAGCAAATTTTGACGACCCACACCTGTCTCACAGAAGGAGGGTTACTCTTTCTGGGATTGGGTGTGAATCTCAAAAGACATTCAGCAGCCTTGTGACCATAACCATCACACACAGAACAATGGTGGAAGCCACCCAACTGAGTTTTAACAAACTTCGTTGAAGTTTTGAGCACAACATCATTTACTGGTATGGATGAGGTCTCCTTAACAAAATTCATCCTTTTGAACTTTGCTGCCTTGCTGCCACTTGCGGTCGATGGCTTCCTTGCGGTCGCCATCTTCCTTGGTGCGGTCGATTGACCTCGCGGCAGGATAATGCGGTAGGGAGCGCCATCTACCTTGCTAGAGGAAGCCTCTGCGGTAGGTTCATCCATGGCAATACCTTTCATCTTTGCCTTGCCAGTTTGTTTCTTAGGATAGACATAGTTGAACTCTAGTTTCTTCTTTGGTTCTTGTCCTACACCCTTTGAAACATGATGTTTAGCCTTTGACCCTTCCAAAGTTTGCGGGGTAAATTTCTCATCTCTTTCACAACAAGATGCACATTTAAAGTTGTCATTAGTTTGAAATCCTAAGCCTTCCTTATCACCACTAGGCTTTTGGGATTCTAAGATTTGTTCCATAGTGACACGAGAATTGGTCCACTCATTAGTGATCTTTTTCAAGTCATTTATCTCAGCAACCAATTCATCGTTTTTAACTTTAAATATAGCATTTTGTTCTTCTAAGAAACGGTTTCGATCAGTAAGAGGAGTCATGCTCTTGATCTGCTCCTTAAGGAGGGTGAGTTCAGATCTTAGTAGAGATTTCTCCGTCTTGAGCTGGGAAATTTCTTCAGTTGAAAGTGCTAAAGCTTCCTTCATGCCAGAGAATTTACTAATTACCTGTTCAGCTTTTGCAAACATCTTTTCTTGTTCATCGGGAGAAATGTCAAACTTGACTTGAGGTGTGGTAGACAGAACTTCCTTCACTTTGGGGTTTAGTAGAGCCTTCTTTGCTGCACTAACATCACATCTTGAAAATAGAAGATCACCATTCTTTTGAACCGGAGTTAGGAATCCTTTTTCAGCAAGTTCATCGGCCGTATAACTTATCCGTTTAGGTTTTGCATTTGGTGAGCGACGATTTTATTATCATCCTCATCATCGGACTGGACGACCAAACAAATGTGACCTTCTTCAGAATCCTCATCGCTTTCATCAGAGTCTGACTCTATCCAAGTAGCTAACTCTTTTGAGGTAGAGTCTTCTTCAGCCATCATTCCCTTTTGCTTTGAATACCTTGGAGTAAAGTTACTTTTCTTCTTCATATACTCATACTTGGGAATTGGGCATTCTGATGCGAAGTGACCGGGTTTCCTGCAATTAAAACAAACAAGATCTTCTTTCTTCTTGGAGAAGTTGAAGTTCTCTTTCTTCTTTGAAGGGCTGCTCCTTGAAAACCTTGTTGGAGCTTTGCTTGTTGATCCGGGTCTTGCTGTCTTTCTGAACTTTTGGAATCTTTTCACGAACATAGCAAAATCATCATCATCCATATCAAGTAAATCTGATGTGGAGATTTTTGGATCTTCTTCCTCGATCACTTCTTCCTTTTGAGCAACCAACGATAAGCTCTTTGTTTTTCCTTCCATTTCAGCAATGTTGTTAAGCTTGATATCAAAGACCTTGAGGTTGGCATAGAGGCTTCTGAGAGACATGTCATCTAGTAGCTTGGTATCTTCAAGAGTGTTTCCTTTGTGTAGATATTGCGAACCAAGAGCGGCAAGAAAATTAACATTGATTTCTTTCTTGGTAAGCTTCTTTCCGAGTGCTGTATAAGTACTTACGATCTCACAATAACGATCATAAGTGGCTCTTAGAGATTCACCGGGGATCTTAGCAAAGTTGTTGAATCTTCTTTGAATTGCAAACTTTTTGCTTTCCTTGCAAGCTTGATCTCCTTCGATGTAATCTTCAATTGCATCCCAAAGTTCTTTTGCAGTAGAACATTCCATGATCTGTCGACGCTGTGACGTACTCAAGGTACTTAGAAGTATACTTTTTGCTTTCACATCCATTCCAACCAGTCTTTTCTCTTCATCGGTCCATTCAGCTTTTGGTTTCTTGATAGTCGGATTTGCACCATTGGTTTCTGGATCCGGATTAGCTTTCATTGGGAAGTATGGTCCAATGGTAAGACAATCACCAAGTTGCTCGTCCATGGAGTAGAACTGAGTTAGAATGCTGTGCTTCCATACGTCAAAATTATCTTCGTCGAACGCTGGAACGTGAGTGAAGTTAACCGTTGCCATAGTTTTCTGACTTGCCATTTTGAATCGGCACCCAAGCTGTTAAGCTTGAAAAACAGAAGTTTTATAAAGGTGTTTGCTCTGATACCACTTGTTGGTCCCAGAGACACAACAAGGGTATGAAAAGAGGCTAGAGGGGGGGGGGGTGAATAGCCTATTTAAAATTTCAACCCTTTTTCAAAATTCAACCTTTATGCTTACACTTGAATCTTGCGGTAGATAAAAACCACACGGTCAAGTATAAAATGCACAGCGGAAGTTTTCGTTGAAACAAGATAAGAGTTGGTTTTGATAAGTTCAATGCGGTAGGTTTGATTTTGCGGTAGGTAGTCTGCGGTAGGTGTATATACGGTAGGTAGTGCGGTAGGTTAAGGTGAGGTAGGTTGAAAGATTGAAAATTTGTGTCTTAGAGATTTTTGGCAAATGATAAGTTAGTCAGATTTTAACTTAGGCAATGAGGTAGACAAACAAACACAATTCACACTTGTTCTTAAATCTGAAAGATCAAACACTAAAAGACAAACAAGATTAATATGAACAAGTGAAGAACAATATGAACAAGATGAACAAGACTTAAAGTAAATTTGCAGAAAGGTAAAGTGCAGTAAGTAAATGACACAATGATTTGGAAAGGTTCGATCTGTTAAAAGATCTACGTCCTTTACCAAGATGGTCAGTCTTGGATTTTGAATGGAGGATGTATTAATTCTCTTGAGTACAGATTACAAAGATGAAGAACTGAATTAACTCCTATTTTCTATGAAAACAATCCTAGACTTAGACCAGTGTATCCCTAATGATTCAATCTATGTGATTGATCAATCGGGGTGAGTGTGTGTAAGAATCAAGAGCTCTTTGAAATCTATATGATTTTAGAGCCTAATGAATCTTGTGTTGAGAGGCTTGAGATTTGATCTTGAAGGTTGCTGGAGATTTGTTGAAGACTTTAAGGTTGAGTGCTTGAAGATTCAAAGGATTCTGGAAATCTTGAGTATGATCTTCAATCACCAAGAATTTCAACAGCAATTTCTCTCTTAGAATCTCAGCTTGAGTTCAATGAAGAACACAAGGACTATTTATAGCCTTGAAGGAAAAACTAGCCGTTTGAATTCTTGGAGGGCAAGTTTGGAGGACAATGAGCTGTTGATTTCTAATTGGAGCTCATTCTGAGTTGTTCTTTTGTTGCAGAGTCATGGTGGTCCAACTGTACTATGATGACAGTTGTATTCAAATTTGAAATTTGAATTTGCAACGTTCTAAACTAACCAAGGTAAGGACACACGTGTGACCATGGTTAAGTTTGAACAAACTTGAGTTTCTTCAACCAAGGTTCCATGCGGTAGAGATTCACGCGGTAGAATGAAACCATGCGGCAAGGTTATCTGCGGCAAGCATAGAGAATGCGGCACCTTGGTCATGCGGTAGGTTACATGCGGTAGGAAATGGACCTACCTCATTTTTCCAGACTTAGAAAAATTGAGTCCTAATCTGCTAAGCCTATTCAACTATAAAGTGGACTTATTCTAAATGAAGTACAAGTACTTCTTACAATATATCCTAAAGTCCACAAAGAGTAAAATTAGGTTATGGGATCAATCAAATTAAGGTAATAGGAGTGGTTTATAATAAACATACCCAACAGTGGCTATAACGCCGTACGGCTCCTGCCCCTAATTCCAGAAACTTGTTATGTTTTCTAGTGTCCAGATTGTTCTGTAAATTGTTTACAGAATTCGAATCTGGAAACTGAAACTGCTTTCAGACGGCTGGGAATTCAGAAAAGTTACAGAAATCAGAATTCTAAAGAGTTTAGGATTGTTGTAATCTGTGAGATTAAGAGACAATGAAAGGGTCTTGAAACATGTGACCAATCTATACGGGAATGTGGATGCCTTTTTGCTTAGTTTCGACCGTATAGAGAAGTTATTTGGTTTCTTGATCTTAGTACGGAAATGTGGATTCCTTTTGGCTTAGTTTCGGCCGTACGGTTTGTGCTCTCAATTTCTAGATGCTCTGCGATTTAAGTTTCAGACTTTAATCCTATAACTAGCGCAACTAAGTCACATAAATTAATTCGGTTAATTGATTAACTTTATGTGTATGAACCTTCTTGAAAATTTAAATCACGTGCCGATCCATGATTAAAAAACTTGAGATTACACGGGTATTTTTATGCGCGCTCTAAACTCGCGAGGTGCATTGATTTTATCCTTGTATGAACAAGATGAGTGAGAGAGTGGTTCCTATGCGTTTAAAGTGGTTTGACTTAATTAGGCTATCAAAAGAGTTTTTGGGCTTAAGGCACAGATGAGATTAAAACATGCTTGACATAAGATGTCTTGAAGGAATCTCATAAAAGATCTAAGAGTCATTTATGATATGATTGATAAGGAGTATCTACCTAAATAGTTTGATTTTATGTATCCTGCCTCCGCGGACGTAAAATTAAATGAAATATGGATC